>JARHVA010006686.1:492500-772500 GCA_037957365.1 Torreya grandis | reverse complement strand
GTTCTTATTTTAAAAATTATTTTTACTAAAATTTGTTTATATAATAACTATTTGGGTATGGTTTGTATAGTGGTATGGTGACACATTAATTTTATAGTGTGGTGATAATGAGATAATCACTGTATGCCATGAAATATGGTTTGAAAAAAGAAAACTTGACTATAATGATCATTTGGTAATGTAACTTCTAGTTTGTTTCTATCACTGTATTGTTGTATCTATATACATATCACATGTATCTATTTGATTTGTATATGTGCATGTTGGTTTTGGTACCCAAATATACTCTGTGAATTTTTGAGTATGCTCTATTAAATGTGCCTCTTTTCCTTCTCCACACATCCCTCTATCAAGATCCCAATCAACCAATCATTCTTTTATAGTATGCTTCTTTTCCTCTTAGAATAACCTCTAGAAGAAGTAGACGAAAGAGACCTTGATGTGTCTTTTTGAAAGGTAATGATCCCATAATCAACAAGTTGTGTAAGTTTTTGCTTGAGATAAAAATAATCATTATATTTATGTTCATTGATACCATGGTAAGTGCATAAGGGTTGTCCTTTTACCTTTTAAAATCTATGTGGTGGATGGTAGTAATTAAGAGAAAGGTTTATCATCCATTTATCCAATAGTGAACACAATATGTCATGTGGTCTATCTTGTAATTGTTAGCCAAATTTTGGTTATCATAGGATAGGGTCATAAAATTCTTCCTTTTTAAATTCATATTGGCATAGTTTAAGGTAAAATTGACAAAATTAAGGTAATGGCCTTTTCTAGTCTTGAGCTTGTCTAGTCACTTCATGTCATGTTTCAAGAGGTTCAAGTGATGCTAAGGGTTAAAGTACCTTGTTAAGTCATAAATCATGTGTCAAAGTCATGTAACACTCCTTATAGCATAATCAAGTGCTTAAATAAGTTTCATGTGTCTCCAAGGTCAATAAATGACGTTTCAAACTCTTCTATTGGTCACTAGCATGTGTAAAATGGTAAAACAATCACCTTAAGACCCCAAAAGAGTGATAACCATGTGGAAAGATTTTTTAAGATGACTTATGAATAATGATATAATGTTAAGTTGTCATGTATTTGATGACAAGTCAGTTTAAAATGATGATAAACAATTATAATTGAGTTTTGATGATTAAGAGAGGCTTATCACCCACTTGTAACAACCAAAAAGGCTTGTTTGTAAGTGAAAATAGTTCATGAGTGTCTCTTCATATTAAAAAATTAAAATCCATGCTTGAAATGTAGGTATAGGTCTCAAAAAGGAAAAAAACAATCTCTCCCCCATCATTCCCTTGGTAAGCTCACAAAGGTCAACTTCAGTTGCTTGGTCTATAAAACACAAGGAGAGTTGGAACCTAAAAATTTTACAAGAGGAGGGGGTCATAATGGAATTAAAATTCATGGCCATAGTCATCATATTGGTGGCCCATCCTTTATTAACAATAATTAAGACCATCAGGTGGTCTTAAACCTTGTATAAACCCCACAGGCTAGTTTTTATCCATGGAATGGTAGTTTAAATTAAGTTGGAGGCATGAGAAAAATTATAAAGGATATTTAGGGTTTTTAAAACCATTACATATGATTCTCTAGGCCTCATTTGGCATGTGTGACCCTCAACAAGAGCAGAACCTCCATTTAGGGTGAGTTATTGGTTATAGGAGAGATTGCAGACAAGCTTTGTGTTAGACGGAGTATGTATTCACCTCAATAAGGATATTATAAATATTAATAAATATTTATTTCATCATGATAACCTCATTAGATAATTATTAAACATCAAATGATTTCAAATAGTGAAGGATTAAAGGTGTAATCATACATCGAGAGAAGTTATTGTTAGAGGTAAATAATGACACTAAATGAGTATATGGAAAGTTGATAGTGTTCTCTTGCCCTCTCAAAGATATCACACCATGTTTAATTTAATTTATATCCCTCCAAAATGAATGAGTACCTTTATACTATCCCCTCTAAGCAACATATAGTGGTTTTATGCCAAGGACTGTGTCATAACCTTGCTTACATAAAGGTGACTAAAAACGTAACAATATGCATTGATAGTGTGGTTTAAAGGTGAAAAAATCATGAGGTAGGTTATAGGTAAAATGTATAAGTCTCCTCAAGGTCAAGATGAATAATATATATAAGTTAGAAGGCTTCATGCATTGAAAATGCAAACCTCCAGGTCTATAGACATGTAGGTCCCATTTTCATATAAAATGCATGGGTTTTATGTTAGAAGTTGAGGTGTGAAGGCTAAGAGAAATGTGGGAAATATTTTTAGATATTTTAAATGTGTGTGAAAGTCATGAGGAGGATAAAATATGTTATTAAATACCTTTTTTGAGCTCTAATAGCCAACATGCACATACAAGCCTGTGTGAGAGCATTGAGAAATGTAATGAAGATAGGCATTGGAGATAAGGATGTAAATTGGTAGGAAAAGATTCAGATGGTAGATAAAATATCCTAAAAAATATTGGACCACTCACCAAGTAAACTCAAAACATATCCTAAACTCTGTTTCAAGCAAAATAATCACCTACAGGTCTATCCTAGGCCTAAGTAAAGAAAGGACTAGTAGGGTAGTGTTTCAGAGTTTCAAAGGAACAAAGAGGATAGTCAGGTTTATTGACACTTCAATACTTATCAGTAATATCAAAAAGTGTCAAGAAATTTGTTGAAAGGTATTCCATACCAAAGGTACAATATAGAAACCTAATGCTCACCTACAACTAAGAGTGTTTTAATATAAACCTACACACATAGACCTATGTGTCAAATTGTGAATAAAGATGCAATGTTGATTGAAACTAATGATTTGGGTGGTAATTAGAATGAGTCAGGTTCACATAACCCATGGATAGTATCTTCAAATTATATTGATGCTTTGAAATGAAAGGGAAGAACTAACATAGGCTTCTAGGGTTAGATTCACCAATTGACATACAAACCTTCAATACATGAAGCAATAGGTTGCATGGATTATGAAGGGAGAATACCCATTAAGGGCCATTTGAATACATGTAATAGGTACATATAGACCTAAATAATTTATTTTTAGCTTGAACCAAACTTCAAGACACCACCTTCAGGCCTAAATCTCTCTCTCAACCTCATTGACATAGTCTACCAACTCGAAAAGGAAGTCTGAGATGCTCACATATTACATGAAGAGATGCATGGTAAATTTGTTTATTAGGAATAATATTCCACAATTATTCACTAATTATCCATGTTATTTGGATGTTCATCAGGGGCTTGAGCTCTATGAATAATCCTTGAGGATCCAAGGTTCTCACAGGCTGCCAAGAAGCCCTCTAATGACCCAATGAGAGATAGTTACCCCCAAATACCTTCAAATGTAATGATTTTAATTTAAAATTACCTTGGTTACCTTCATAGGTATCATGGACATTAGAATAATCCATTGGTTGGCACGTGCTAAGGGAAAAATTGTATGGAATTGGCCAAAATGCATGACTATAGGCATGTTTGTGAGTGTGCAGGGGATAATTGGACTTAAAATAAAGTAAATGGGATTATAAATATAGGGAAGAGGTTAAATTATCATATACACACCTTCAAAGGTCTCTTAAAGTGATATATAATCCATTCAAGTCATTAAGTGGGGTCAAGAAGGGAGAAATGCACCATTTTACTAGCTAGAAAGCCTATATGCAGACCTATAGAGTACTTCATGAGACCTTAATATCAAGGTATTTAGTTGTAATAGGGTGTTTTAGGCTTAAAAAACCATTTTAAAGCATTATAAATTTAAAATTTCTTTAAAAACTACTCCAATTGCCTCTTGAGTATGTATAAATGCCCAAGCTAAAGTTTTAGCCATTTCATGATTCACCCATTTGTACAAGGTCTCAAGTCCTCAAATTTGACATGGAGCATGGTCAGGGGGTATGTAAATTAAATCAAACAATTATTTTTATTTTCACATGTGTGGGCATGGATTAGAGTCAAAACTCATTTTTTAGGCCTAGAAGCCTAATTAAAGCCTAATTAGAGAGAGAAAATAGGTGAATAGGTGTACTTATACTTGATGTCAAGTCATGAAATTTGGCATAGATATGTAAGGGAATACTGGGTAGTCAAAAGTATTTTCTTATTTTTACAAGATCACTTTTGGATTGTTCTACACAAGGAGCCTTGTGTATTTTCAGGGCTACAAGGAATTGAAAGCAAGTAGAGGCTTTAGGTGAAAAATTAGATGTTTGTGAGTGTTTGATGCATCTAAAGGAGTTGATTCAAGTATGTTATGACTGAGAGAAAAATTTAATATAGATATATTGCATTCATGAAGACAAAGTCAATCTTTTATCTATTTAGGTAAGGAGAGGTGTAGTAAGACCAATTAGGTTTCAAGACACCTAAAGAGTTATGTGATGATCACCACTAAAATGTCAGTTTGGAGAGATCCTAAGTAGATGAAAGGTGTCAAAGAGGAAGGAAAAAGGAATTCAAGGTGTGATAATGAAATATAATTCCATTTTTCATTCATCATAATCTAATATGGGCAATTTTGAATGGATGATGAATCATTGAAGTCTCCTACACCAACTCTCTAGAAGATCATGATTTCACAAATCAACACATGTTGAAGGAGTTTATAGATTAGCTCTCATTGATTTTAACTTGTTTTATCATAATTGACACTTGTGAATTAATCTCCTCTACACCCTTTCTCTCTCTCCCTCTCCCATTCTCTATAAATACAACCTTATTTGGCTTTATATGGATCTTTTTGTCGAGTATGGTGAAACCCTACTCAAATGAATACTTGTACTATGCCTTGGAATAATGAATGAAGTTGATTCTTACCCCTCACATGCTTGTAAATAATATATCAATTGATGAATGATAGTATTAGTGATTATACTCTCTCTCATTTGTCTTTTCCTACCTATTTGCAAATGGATTATCTTCTTGTAGGTCACATGGTGAGTTTGATGTAGTTTTGCATAGCTTGAAAGTGTATTTTTAGTCATTAGTGTCTTGTTTAGACCTCTTTAATAACCCTCTCATTCAATTCATTCTCAAATACCTCTATGTTGAAACATTCATGCTTTAAGGCCCTTATTTTGATAAGTGTAATCATAGTCAGGCCTAAACCTTGTTCTTAAGTGCATGATAGTCAAGTGGAGGGTGTTGTTTTGGTGTATCACCTCCTTAAATAGGTTCTTTTCATGTATTTTATCTCACTTTTCCTTTGAAAGTGTAGTTTATTAGACCTAATTGATACATCAAGGGGAGCTATCCCTATAATTTATAGGTTTGGTCCACCTCAAGGTTACCCATAACCTAGGGCCAATCCCATTGTGTAGAAAAATTGAGAGGGCTTGAAATGTTGTAGAAAAAGGTGCACAAAGTTGTCTTAGTCAGTTCTTAGCTTATTAAAACTAGGCACATACATGGGATATTCCATTTTCACTCACCATTTTGTACTTAGCTGAAATGATATCAATTCACATAAGGCACAGGCCTTATGTGCTCACCTGAAGCACAACTGAGAAGGAACTAGGGCCCGTGTTGGTCTAGTTGTGCCATGGCATAAGATATGAAGTAGGGGACTTGGTCAATTAAAATAAGGCTTAAGTTGATCCATAGGTGGAAGCATTTTGATGTTATAGTCTTAGATTCATATGGGCATAGGCCTTTATTAAACTAAGCCTGGCATCATATTGACACTTGAAGGGTCAAGGGGATGCTTTCACAAGTATTCATACTAGGCTCATGCTTCTAGTAAGGGTAGGAATGATTGGAATATAATTTATACTCATATTCTATATAGATTTATGGTGATGTCATAATTTATTACAAGGACTCCATTAATGACATGAACCATAAGCTCATAAATAACATTCTTAACATAAATATATTGAAATTACAATAGTGTAATCATTGCACATTTAAATAACACTATCAAATATGCATAAACCAGATATTTTGTTTACTACAACCATTCATTATCATTAATCAAAGCTCAAATAAAATAGAGTATACAATTCATGGCATTTATAATAGAGTATGCTTAGCTCAAACTACCTAATGACCCAGAGGCTCATAGGTGAGCTTGGGTGCTTATAAATGGAGCCTTCATAGTGTCCATGCTATGAATAAGATGAATGGATGCTAGTGGCATTCATACAAATCAAATTTTAGTCTGCTAGAGCTTTGCTACACTATTTTTGCATGGACTGGATCAAACTCCTTTTATAGATCTTCAGGTACATCTCCACCAGGATGGAATGTGCACATTGAGTGCCAAGCTATAGCCTTGGTGATTATTCCCATCAACACCATCACCTTTTGAGCTTTGTGATACAATCACCATGTATCATTAATCCTAGAAGATGCCCTGAAGATTTAAGAACTAGTTAGCCACCTATCAGCTAGCACAAGACATGCGTTGAAACATCAAACTGGCACCAAAATGCCAAAATTCCATCATCACATAGAATGATTTCCTCATGCTGATGTGGATTTTGATATGGCATGAATCCAAACTTATCAAAATAAGGATCCCAACATTACCCCATTTAAAATTTCTAGTTTATCCTCAGACTAGGCTGTCAAGGTCTTTGGAGTGCAGAACTCAACCATACTCTCCTTAAGCTTGGCACTAAAGTATTAAAATACCTTAATGGTGAGATTGATTTATTTAGTGGTGATATCTATTTTAGTGGACATATAACTAAGCACAAGCATATTAGTCTTTTCCATCTCCTTTTAGAAGGTTGCTACATTTTCTTTAGCCTTTTCCACACTCCTATCTAGGATTGGTCCTTGCTCATAGGCCTTAGTCTATAGAGCATGAAAGAGTGCTTCCAAGTTCTTCTCTTAGTCTTTGATTTGAGTGCTTAATACATTGGTGTTCCCCATTATTTGTGCATGCTATGACTTGCTCACCAAGTATACCTATGCCATCAACTTCTCCTTCTCCTCCTTTGCCTGCTTTAGGCGTGCATCTATGACTAAGGCTTGGTTGGAGAAGCTCAAGAAAATGACATTGGTTACATCTGGCCCTCTTATAGTTTTTCAAAGAGGTCTTCTACCTCTTCAAGCTTACCAACAAGCTTTTTTTATAGAATGATGCATGGATCCTCCTCCTCTTCTTCTTGCACTGATTCAAGTTTTAATCTTGGGAGTATCTACTCTACTAGTACACATATTTTATCATCCTCAAAGAGGTTCAAAGTATTGATGCCAACCAAAAGGGATGGTTCAACCATTTATATGAACTCATAGAGATAATATAGATTGAAATTAGTGGCCTGCACTTTCTCTTAGGATTATTTATGGAGTTATTTACATTTTCTTGCCATGTCATCATTGATAATATTTTAGCATGTAACCTTGGTGGCCATCTTGATCAGTGCATTCATAGACCAGACTAGGTTCATGGTGCAAGGGTTTATGAGGAGGGAAACCTACCCCTCCTCAATATCTTCCAGGCTTGAAGTAGCTGATTTAAGTGCCTTAAAGTGAGGCTCATCCATAAAATGATCAAACATAAATGCAAGTTGTTTGTGTGTCCTAGTTGTGGTAGCTTAGGGGGCATGATTTCAAACATGTAAAGGTCTTCATCCTCCCATACCTTCTATACCTTATCCCTTTTGCTTAGTTCTACATCATCCTTCTCGATGATGGTCATCTCTATTTTTTCTCCATCCTCTTCACTGGTGCCACTACTTTCTTTGGCGATTTCCTCAAAGAACTCAACTACTTGTTCCTTATGGGTTTCTTCATTGGACTTTTCCCATTCATCCACTTCTTCTTCTTGAGGCTTCTCAATGTCCACTTCTAGGGTAATTCCTTCAGCTATCTCTTTTTGATATTATAAGGCACCAGAATCACCTTCTTTTTCTTCAGGGTCCCCTTCACTACTCAGGTGTGCCTCTTGTGCAACTTTATCTACCTTCCTAGTGGGGTGTTGGGTGCTTACTTGACTGATTCAATAGCTGGTCTTGTGCTTGAGGGAACCTTATTATCCTCTTCTTTTCCTTAGTAATTATGTGCTTCTCTTCAAACACCAACACATTCTCAATGTCTTCCTTGCTCAAGCCCATTTTATTCCACACCATTCTCTTCTTCTCTTCTATTTTTAAAGGTAGTGTGGAGGGTTATTCATTACATGAGGAGCTTATCAGCTCCTCTAATTATTCAAGCATGGAAGTTGTGCTATTTTGAAGGGACTCTTATACATCCTTGGTGCTTGGATCTTATTTTTTATCTATCTATAGGATGTATCTCCCTTCTCTTTCTTATTTAGAATCCTCTACTCTAGGAGTGAGAGTCACCTCCTTCTCCATTTTTGCTAGAGTTATAGTTGGGAACATAACTAGTCCCTTAGTCTTCTTATTCTTGTGCTTCTTGCTAGAAGAAGCAGTCTCTAGCATGAAGGTTATGTGCTTCTTAAGAGCTAGAGGTGTAGTTTATTCTCCAGAGGAAATCTTTGACTTAATGCAATTTGTTATCTCCTCAAGTTTCTCCCCCCACTTTTTCTAGAGGGGCTTCTCCTAAGTCTTTGGCATAAACTTACCTTCCTCACTAATTAGGAGGTGGTGATCATCATCATTTTTAGGATTGACACCCTTATTCTGTCGCTTCATTTTGTAATAAAGGTTGAATATGCTCCTATTTATTACTTCTATTTAGAGGGGATGGAGATTCGTCCTATTAGAGTCAACCTCCTCATCCTTGGTGGCCTTGGCCCCTAGGTACACATATTGGTTCCTCAACCTACGCTTGTTTTCATCAAGATCTCCAACTATTGTTCATTGGGAATCCTCCTTAACACCGCTATGAAATACTTGGTAGAAAATGCATAAGGTAGCTTAAGCCATCTAGATAGGTTATTTTCTATGAGCACCAGGTGCACTACACAAAAAAGATGCATTATGGTAAAGGTCACCATTTATACTAGATGTTGGGAGAGCTCCTAAGGGATGTATCATTCAATCCCAAAAGCCTTGATATATTAGTCACACCACCCTTGCACCCTTATCTTGTATTTTTACAAAAAGTTGGGTGGGAAGATGAAGTCTTGATACTTAATTTTAGTGGAGTTATTGTGGGGTGGGAACACCCAAATGTTGTCATCATCCTCATCTGACACACTGATTTCTTCCATCATGATCAAGATCAACATGTATCCCTATTTGAAGGTCTCATGCACTTTTTGGCACTCCAAATCATTCTTAATAATCTCCTTAGCAATAAATTTGGATATGTTGAACTTCATTACTTGTGCCATGTGGTGGGTGATGCATAAGCAAGGCATAGTTTGGAGCTAACTAGGCATGTTGTAACCCTCATGTGGGGGTCCTATATATCCTTGATAGGGAACATGAGCCCTGACTTGTAGTAGCCTAGGAGATTTTCAATCCTCTCCACCTCCACATCATCTTCCATCATTTGATGGATGTCTACCCTTGTGTTTTACAGTCTTATGATCCTACTAATGAGGTGTAACGAGATCCTCATGTACCTCCTTATGAAATAGAAGTAGTCACCATGGACATGTGAGAGGAAGAATATCACCAATTCCTTTGGCTTGCCAAAAATTGGTAGCTAAAACAATTAGGTTGTGTTTTTGTTACCATTTTGTCTTGGATGAAGATGTTGAAGAGTGTCATGCTCACCTTAGTCTTCTTCCCTGTATCAACCATCTAGTCCTAGTCAAGTTCTTAAGTGTTGATCCCCATGCGATGGTTATAATCCTTCAATCAAAACATGTGTGCAAAGGATACTCATTTCTTCCCCACTATGACCTTTTAGGGGAAATACATCTCTCTATAAGAAAGCTCTATGCTTGCTTCTGGGTCTACCACTATGATGTTGACTCCTTCTACCAGCTATGTCTCTCATTTCATGGTGGTTACTTCTTTCACCATCTGTGCCTTCTTGGCATCCTTCTATGCCTATGATATACCTGTACTTAATATTTTCTTACCCAATATGAATTAGTTTCTATTAAATCATGGTTGATTGATATTTTTGAATCCCTTAATTGTTCTTGGCACTTTTTAATAGTCGTGGGATCTGTGACTAATTTTTTGGCTCTTGAGATTCATGTACAGTTAATGGTGGATTCAACATTTTATAAATCTCTTATTATTCTATTTATCTCTTAGTTCTTCTCCACTCACCTCCTATTCAATTCAAAGTGGAACACAATCTCACCATGGTTTAACAGTTCTTGCTTAGGAGCTATGGATGCTTTGGTTTTCAACATGGTAGTGTTTTCTAGTTTTTGGTTGGCTTTGGCTCTGTTCAGCTCTATGTTCAGGTCTAAACTCGCACAAGGTTAGTAACCTTTCAAATTTTCTTATTTTCCCCTTTATACTTTAGTTTTAGATACCTCATTAATGGCTAGTGATTAATGGCATGGTGGCACATGGATTTCTTGAAATCTACTAAACCCACAAAATTTGAAAAAATCTATTGGCAAATTCACATTTATTACAGATCTTTATAGCTCCAACATCATAGCATTAATTTTTCTAATAATTTATATAGTGAAGTGACAAGTGATTCAAATGGTCACTTCCTACTGACCATTGGGTGGGTGCTAGCTATCTTGATGATCTTTTTCTTACACTTTATTCACCTTGGCATGACCTTCACCCTTCTTATGGAAACTTGGGTGCAATGCTTCACATGCTCTTTGGTTCCATCTCTTTGTGTTGTGCTTCCTTTCAAGTGCACCTCTCTATCTTGGTTAATTTTTTTGTGCTTCCATATCTTTCTTCGACCTTCCCTACCCCATACAAATCCTTGTGTTGGTCTTCTAGAACTTCATTCTCTCTACTTGGTTTTTTTCACACTAACATCTTATGTGTCTCCCTTTGTCAACTTGTACTCGGCTTTTTAAACCTGGTAAACTTCACATGCCCAAAAACCTAGGTGTCTAGCCTCAAGCATTTAGAGAGTGTTTGTGCTTGACTCACCTGATTGGATTTATGCATGAAAGTGATAGAATAGTTCTCCTATAGGCTTGAAAGTACCATGCTCATTCACCTAACATAAATGAAAAAAATATAAAGAAATATTTGACTTGCACCAAATTTTATTATGGGTAATCTCAAAGTAACTGACTTATGACTAGGAAGTCAATGTCTAATGGTACAAGCACCATCTTAGTGACTATAGGGATTCAATATATTGCCATTGAAATGCCTAGGGAACATTTCACCTATTAATGTTCATAGTTTGGATGCACCAGTCTCAAATATATTGTGGATGATATAAGGTCCCATCTACCTAATCTATAATTTGCCTAGGTGCTTGAGGTACTTTGAGTCATATAACAAGACCAATGCACCCTCAATAAAAACTTTGCACTTGATGTGATTATCATGCTATAGCTTCTAGCACACTTTTTCTATTTTCTAGCTCCATCTTGCTTGGACATGTGTCTCATCCAAGCACTCCAAGTCTTCCTGTCATACACTCAAAGAATCTTAGCCATCCATACGACCAATATGTGAAATGCGCAAGGAGGGCACTAAAAATTACATAGGTAAAATGGCCTCTACACCAAACACTAATTGAAATGGTGTAGCCTTGTTCAAGTGCTTTTACATAGTGTGATAGGCCCATAGTACTTCTGACACATGATCATCCCAATATTTGTGACTAATGTTTCATATCTTTGTGAGGCATGTTCCCAATATCTTATTAAATGCCTCAATGCTGCCATTTGCTTGGGGATGATAAGGTGTTGTTTTATGGTATGCCACCATATATTCAGTTAGTAGGATCTAAATGGTTTTATTGATGAAGTGCATGCCATGGTTACTTATCAAGATAAGTGGGAATCCATAGTGACTGATGATATTATCCAAAATAAACCTTGCCATGGTGGTGACTATGGAATATTTGGTTGGTGTTGCCTCAACCCACTTGGTGAAGTAATTTGTGGTAGCTGAATTGTATCATGCACCTGTGCACCTTGTAGTGGGAGTAATAGGTCAAAAAACTCAATGGACCATTTTTCAAATGGCACCTGGACAAGGATAGGGATGAGAGGCATCTCATCATGGTGGTTTGGTTTTCCTATGTGCTAGAAGATGTCACATGTTTTGGTGCAATCTTTTGCATCCTAGAATAGAGTTGGCCACTATAAGCCTAATTATAGTACCTTGCATGTTGTAACATCTTCATCATAATGGATTCCAACAATTACCTCATGCACCTCTTGTAATACTAAGTCCCATTTGTGCTCTAGGACACATCAGTGCATGACCTCGTCATGGTTTAACTTGTACAGTTCCTTACCAATGAGTTGAAAAGGGGCAGTATGAATTTTGAGTTGATTCTTCTCCTTAGTCATCATGGTCTAAGGTGTAAATACATAGATTATAAATGTGATGATATTTTCCAAGTCTTCCAAAATGTGATAGAATTTATAAATTTACACATCAGGCATATCATCCACAATAGGCATTGCCACATTGCCAGAGTTGATGTAGGATAAATGGTTTGGGCCTGAGTTTTGTTTTCTAGGTTTTACTACAACAAAGAACTAGAATTCTTGAAATAAAATAATCCATCAATAAATGCACCCATGGAGAATGGACTTGTTTACTAGGTACTTAAGCACCTCGTGATCAGTGAATAAGATGAAGGGGGTTGCCAATAAGCATTGTCATAAATTTTATAGTGCATAGACCATGGTAAGCACCTCGTGCTCAATTTTGGTATAATTTTATTTTTCCTTAGTCAATTTTCTACTTGCAAAAGAAATGGGATGGTCCATTTTTCCTTCACTTGGTTTCACCAGAATGACACCGATCATGGTACCAAATGCATCAACATGGACATGGAATGGATTCATCTAGTCAATAAATTATAATATTGGTGACCTTTATAGTTTGAGCTTTAGGGTCTCAAATGCATCTTCCTATGCTACGCCCCAATAGAATGTGCTATCCTTTCATAAGAGATATTCTAGCAGTGCTTTAATCTTGACATAGTTCCTCATGAACTTCATGTAGTACCCATAATGTCCAAGAAAGGCACAAATGCATTTTTGTATTGATGGGGTTTAGAGCTGAAGGATGATGGTTATCTTTGTTGTATCAATGAGCAAACCATCCTTATAGATGATGTGCCCAAGCAAAGAGCCAAATGGCATTGTGAAAACACACTTCTTTAGGTTTAAAGAAATTTGTAATTGCCTACACCTTTCAAACATAAGGTGCAAGTTATCATAATAATCCTTCACCAACCCATACATAGTCTAGTCAGCTAATATACTTGGAGAAATTTGTGAATGCAGTCCTTGAAAGCTATGATCACTATTTAGGAGAACACAACTAGCATATTCTTTAGTTTAAAGGGCATCAAATTGTATGAGAAACAAACCCATTCTATCAAAAAGGTAGTTTTGGGCTTGTCCTCCTCTTCAATTTGGACTTGATGGTATCCTAAGAACCCATCAGTAAAAGTGTAGATCTTGAAACCTATGATGCCATCTAAGACTTTATCAGTGATCGGAGTTGGAAATGGGTTCATTACATATGTGGCATTTAAAAATCTATAGTCAACGCAAATATAGATGATCCCATCACTCTTGATAGTTATGACCATGGGGATAACCCATTTAAATTATTGCATAGGGTAGATGATGCCTATGGCTATCATGCCATTAATCTCTATTTTGACCTTGGTGCAAAGATTTGGGTTCATCTTGTAAGGTTGCTTCTTGATGGGGCTTACATTATCGACTAGCTTAATGCTCATCTTATTGAGGGATGGGTGTTTGCCTTTCATGTCTCTATATTTTTGAGGGAATACATCTTATAATTCCTTGAAGAGGTCCATAATATGTGCCAACTCCGTGTTAGACCAATAGGTTCCCAGAGTAGCAATGTTTGGTTCCCCTTCTGAGATGATATCTACCTTGGTATTTTTTAGTGATGCATAGTAGGGATCATTAGTCTTCTAGTACAAATCCTTTACTTATATGCTACCCTCAGTTATTTTTATCTAAAGGTGGGTAGGGTGCTCTTCCTCTAGAGTGTTATCCTCAATTTGGCACACTAGCTTCCTTTTGCCTATTAAAGTCTTCTAGTTGTGCACCTTCCATTTTTCATCATCCTCATCACTAGAGTCATTGTTGAGGGTCTTCTCTTCAAAGAAAGTTGGGAGTGCCAACCCTTTTTCATTGAACATGTCTTTTAAGCGCTCCTCCAATATTGTAGTGTCCTCAAATACTAGCCTTCAAACTACTTGTAGTGGTTAAATCAATTCAAGGTTTTGTGAAGAAAAGGAGAAGGTGTGAACAAACCACTCCTTAAGTGCATCCTAGTTCACTATCTTGCAGTGCATCTCATTGACAAAAGACCATACTCATGCCCAAGTCTTGAAGGTCCTATAAAAGGTGTTCACCCATAGATTCCTTGAAGCATTTATTTTATAGACAGTCTAGGTTTCTTTGTAAAGGTGTACATGTACTATAGCTTCAGAGTCTCCAAAGTATGTTGAGATGTCTAAGTCCTCATTACTCTACCTGAATCTAGTGCAAATGGATGCCTTCACATCTTGCCAAGTTGGTAAGCTAGGCCTTTGTGCTACCCACCAATGAGCGTCAATGATCTTTAATGTATACACTAGTGCACCCACTCTATCTACCTCTTTTGGGATGCATGATATGAGGTCACATATATAGTCTTCCATGGGATCACTCACCTCATATCTTAGGAGCATTGTAAGTTTTCCCTTACTAAGGCAAAACACTCTCTTTCCCTCCTTCATGTAAGGGACCCAACTTTTAGAAGTGTGATCAATTTGGACCTAAAACTATCCTTAATAGTTTTGGCTCCTTCACACATACCAAATGGTACCTTCAATCAGCAGTCTCATATGATTCCTTCACCCATTGATCGTAGGTAACATCGGTGGTGTCTAACGCTGATTGTCCATCTTCCCAAGAGAGTAATATTTGATCATTAGGGTTTAGCATCTTGACACCTTGCAATGTGATGTTATCTATGTGGTTGATCTCATCTTTAATGTCCATGCTCTTGATATAAGGTGGTCCTTAGTCATTTGAGAGGGGTATAACTACCCTCTCTTTTCCATTATCAAATGTCATGTAGCACCTTTTGATGTGCATATCTGCATTATTTGCATAACACCATGGACTTCTTAGAAGCATCGAGTAGTTGTTCTGCTATGCTAACTCAATTACTTCAAATTCAACACAAAATTTGGCACTACCCATGATATCTACAACCGTGCTCATCAAAATTTTGATAGGCTATGCCTAGGTCTAATTAGCTATGAAGAGTACATGAGGGGAAGGCCTCAAGACTAGCCTACCCATTTTATCTCAAGTATTCTTGGTCAAGATGTTAACCTCGATCCCTTTGTCTACAAGGACCTCATTGATAGACCATCTATCAATAGTGGCATCTATGAAGAGTTCTTGGTCATACTCCACATTTTGTGTATGCCAAAGTTCTCGCACCCTCTTCATGCATGGTGTGTTGGGCCCCTAATTTGTTAAGTATAGAATCCACAGTAGCATGGTATACACCTCAGTGCAAGGCAATCACTTGGGTGATGATTGCTATTTTTGGTATCTTGGCAGTGGTTAGAGTAATCAACACACATCTTATGCTAGTTGGGTGGATGTTATTTAGCACCCAGATTTTTAGAACATCTTCTATGGGTGGAAACACATGGAGACCACATCATGAAGGGTATAAGGTGATGGAGTTGGTATAATGATCAACAAATTCTCCATCTCAACACCCAACGTGTGCTCTCCACCATAGCAAAGAGATGTTCCTGTGTGCTATAAAAGCAAGCTCGAACCAATGAAGTAACGACACAAATTGGATGTAGAAAAGCTCTAAAAAATTGGTTCTAGTTATAATTTTATGGATTCCATTAGTATGAGGATTATTATGGATGCCATTACGGCTCCAATTATATACGCCCAAGATCACCTATGAGCCTCTGGGTAGTTAAGTAGTAAAAGAGAGGTTTTATTCTATTCTTGTTGTAATGAACTATATACTCTATTTTGTATGATCTTTAATTAATTAAGAAGAATGGTTGAAATAAACATGGTGATTTTAACTTGAATGCCTTTCACTTTGATATTGAAATGTGTAATTAAATGTACTAGTTATAATGTGGTAATCTCAAAATAGTAATGTTAAGAATGTTGTTTTCAAACTTCTATTTTATGTCGTTAATGGAATCTCTGTGCTAAGTGATGATGTTAGCATACTCTATGAAATAGCCTAAGTGTAAGGAGAGTCATGCATCCAAGCTTTGATACCCTTGTTAATAAGTGCTAGCCAAAACATGAAAAATTGATCTAAAGCATTCCCTTGACCCCTTAAAGTACTTGAATGATGCTAAGCCTAGTGAAACAAAGGCTTGCATCCTTGAGACTATAGAAACAACCTGATATAGGATTATGCCCCTATGACTAGAACTAGTCACCTAAAATAGGCTTGCACCTATAGACCATTAGGCTTAGCCTAGACAAGGCTTGTGCTAATGAATCTACCAAAAGTGTATGTTGAAATAACCAAGTCTTATAAGTGAATCTTATGCTATGGCATAACTAGCCCAACATGGGCCCCAATTCTTTCTCTGTTGCACTTTGGGTGAGAGCATAATGCTTGCACCTTATATAAATTTATGCAAGTGCCATTGAGTGATAAATTTTGAGCACTATGGGAATATACTATGTTTGTGCCTAGTTGTAATGAGGTTAGAACTGACTTAGACAATTGAATGAGCACCTGACTTGATGAATTGAATCCCTTTTCTACAACATTTTGGTTCCATTGCTGGGACTTGTGTTGAATTTTATTGCTACAATGATGCAATAGAACAATGTTCTGACTCTCTCTCAAGAATATCTAGCACTAGTTATAATAAGTGGAAGATAACTTTAGACTAAAGTATCCAACCTATAGAGGACACAAGCCAAAAAAGTGGGTTCAAAATAACCTGCATGATGCATTGTATGAGGTCTTTTTCTGTGAATTATCGAGCATGTGTACTAATGGTTGGTTGCCTATATGTAATGCCCGACTAAAACCTGTAAAAACACTACTTTTTTTTTAGTTTTTTTTAGCAGTGCTAATTCCACATAAGTAAACCGTTCATCATTGACACATCCAAACTAATGCATTCAATAAAACTACACAAGTAAACCTCCTCCTAAATTATCCAAACTCTATTCTAGACACTGTACTACCCAATAGTACACTGATAAAAGTTGCCCATCTAAGTTGAAGTGGAATTATCCAACTTCAATGCATGCAGAGTTGCCAAGCTCACTTTATTGATAAATCCAAATTTTGTTAAATTACCAAGAAAATGGTAATGGTAAAAATACCCCCACATGATAAAAAGTGTTTTTGGAAGTTATTCTATATTACATTAGCTATAGTCTAGTATTAGGAACTCAAAGAAATAAACGTTGATGATTAAAACACTAAAGTAGCTCGGTGTTTCAAAAGGGATTCAACACATAATTCTATTCTGCAAGCAAATTTCTTTAATAAATCAGGTTTGGAAATGGTCCATTAAAAATAGTAGAAACATTCTAAAATATTGAGACAAAGTTTTCTTATAAATTTAAGGGTAAACTAAATCAATATAAACCTCTGGTTTTACCTAAAGACTCCTCTAACTAACTTTATCAACTCTAATTTGAATCAACTTTGTAGGTTGTAATAGAACCTCAACTACAAAAAATTGCCAAATGTCCCTAGAGATGGTGCACCAAAATGGTTCGGAATGAGATAAGAAAGTTATAATTGTATGTCCAAATTTTATTGATTTAAGGCTAGAACCTAAAAGTTTTCATTTCGTAAATTCACTAGTTTTGGAATAAATTTGAGCCCTATTCAAGAATAAGTTCATTAAATTTGATCAAGTGATAATTACCCTTTTTAAATTACTAAACTTTGATTTTATTAAATTTTTAAATGACTACGCCTGAGGCAAATAATGTCTTTATCTATTAACACTCTTCATGGCACCAACAAAGCAAACTAATTTGTCCAAGCTCAACAAAAAATGAATAATCCTAATTATAAGGTTAATTTGGTACGAGGTTACTTAACATTCCGTAACTAAATTTTCAACAACTCCTATTACATTCCAAGAGTAATACTTTACTAGTTCAATTGTAAAGCCTTATCGATTACATTGAATAGTAATAAAATTTTACTCATCTTAAACCAAGCGTTTATGTTTTTTTCTTCTCCCACCCAACTCTCTAATGTCACATACCATGTTATAAATAAGAATACACAGCCTTTTACAAAGTGTGATTAATTTCCAATTCACTTATTCATCTAGTTCAAATAAATATTAATCCAATTTTTCCTCAAGATGTACCAATTATTATTATTAACAGATGAAAAGCATTATTTCTCTAAGGGATATTTGGTTATCATAACTTAATCGCTAAGCCATAGAAAAATGGCAATATAAGTTTGTATATCATTTAATTTCCAAGGAATGCTCATCTCTAACCACTTCTCATTTCCTAGGAGTTTGTTCACACTCTTTTATGGACTACTCAATCCTAGAGGTTAAAACATAATTACATAACTTTTATGCCTCACACTATATTTGCTTCTAATTTATTTACATTGTTATCAGTGAAAAAATATACATATTAGTTAGACTAAGTTGGCCAAAGACTCATACATAAATAAATATTCCACAATATGTAATTCAATGTACAATGGCAGATTTAAGCTAAGATTTAAGGCAAATGATTAAGTCTTGCCAATCATTTATCTACTAGTCCAACAATCGAACCATAACTCTACTGTCTTAGGTATTTCAAGTGTTATTCTTTGTCAGATCTTGCATCATTTGGTTGCTCTATTGGGATTAATGTTTTTTTTCTAGCATGATTATCTAAGATGACAAATAAACATAGTAAATTAATTTTCTCAAACAACTTATCTTAGTTCAATAAGTTTTCACTATTCAATGGTTAACTAACCTCAATCTTAATTACCAACTTTACATGGTTAAAGATGCTAACATAATCAAAATTAGATTAAAAAAAGTAATTAATACCATCTGGGTAAACATCAAAATAGATATATATATTTTGATAAGTAATAAACATAATTTTTGCTCATTATCAAAGGAGACAAAATATTTCATTCAACTTATAGTACGATAAAAATAGTCAATCTTCAATTCCTAACATTTTGAATGTCATGATAATTCAATATACAATTTATTCATTTGGTCTTAACTCCCACGGTACCTGCAAAATCAATAGGGGCATCAACCTAAGCTGACAAGTGAACCCTGTTAATTTACCATCCAACAAGTTAATCAAGCAAAATAGAACATTTGAATCAAGATAATATTACAATGAGGTATTAATATTGTCCTACTCTAGTTCTATAAACTTGATTTAATAATGCACAAATCTTTTAATTTTAATTGATAATCTTATAACAATTAAGAAATGAGATTACACTCATACTTGAACATAGTGTCATTATTATAAAACCATTAAACACTGGTAGTTCTAAAATTTATATAATGATATAAATATCAAGATAGATCTTCTTGTATCCCTCAAATATTAAGTTGATTTTGTGACTTCATTGAATTTGCATATTATAGAAAATGTAAAAAGGAAAGTCTAAACATTTTATTAATTAAATCATTAAACTCTTACCCTGTGTAACGTTGCACAGGGAGAGAGATATTAATTCTAAAATTTATTTTATGATATAAATATAAAGATAGATCTTCTTGTATCCCTCAAATATTAAGTTGATTTTGTGACTTCATTGAATTTGCATATTATAAAAAACGTAAAAAGGAAAGTCTAAACATTTTCTTAATTAAATCATTAAACTCTTACTTGTGTAACTGCACAAAGAGAGATATTAATTCTATTTTTTTTTAATTAATATCTTGTTAGCATAATCAATGCCACTTCTGTATGACATCCTATAATAATTTTATATAAGGATATTCATTGTAGATGACTGTACTAATTATAATAAACATTCCCTTAAATATTTTAACACCACCGTTTCAAAACCTAACTTCACCATATTATAAAATCTAATGCTGGTATCAACGTGCAACTCTAGGAGGGTTTGCCATGTTTCTATGACCCACCAAAATGCACACAATTCACACTTGTATCTACCTACTCATTGGAGATGGAAACAATAAAATTAAATTAAATGCGCTGATAGTGGTTTGAGCCACATTTTTAAGGGATGTACAGCTGTAAGGAATTTATTGTTATTTTTAAAATTTTATGACTACAGACAACATTATAACAAAGACACCTGAATCTTCATTATTAGATAACACTAAATTTGGTACATTTGCATTAGATTATACCTTAACAAACAAGTGCATCATCCAAGTGTCAAAACTGGCTTCATTGACACCCAACGTTTATCCTCAATGAAATGCTTGGCCTACGCCCACCACAAGCCTATTTTATATGCAGCTGTGTATGATAACTCAGCCCAAATGTGTCCTACTAGGGAAGAATGGCATGATTTATCTGGGTTAATTTAACCAAAACTGTATGAAGAGCACTTATTATTTCGAAATGAACCAATACGCCATGCAGGCAACAACCTTCATGAGTCAAATCAGTATATATATATATGAATGAATGAGAGAGAGAGAGATTGAAGTCAAGTTTTCCATCCACCACTGATAACTCCACCTCACAACTAAGGAATAAAACGTTCTCAAAAAAATAAATCACTATTTCTCCTAGGATGCATTAACTATAACACAATTAACACACAGCACAAAGTGCAGTTTTAATGCACAGTATCAACTGTAGATTTGATGCCATCACAAAAATAAGAGGGTCTTCTACTGGTGTGTAATACTATTCAATGCTTTCACAATATTTATCAATCATATATATATTTCATAGCAACACGTTAGTAACACCCATTTAATACCCTATAATTAAATGGTTCTTATTGCAAGAATAAACAGGGAAGAAGGAAAAAAATAGGTTTCAACTTGCCTAAAATGATTTCTTCTACTTTCTCCTCTTAGCATGGCATATAGGATGAAACCAGACATTTTATTTCACCTCTTACCAATCTGTTCATCTCCTTCTCCCTTGATCACCTCCTCTGGCTACTCCAATAAGATGCAATTCCTTGGCAGATTAGTAGTTTGAAAGAGCAGCGTTGGATTCATCGGGGAGAGTTTGGGTTTCAGCAGAATTCATAGGTGTTTTCAACCACTCCTCCACTATGCCCCATGATTCATTGGCAGAATTAATGCACTCTCCACCAAACATGGGAAACTCATTCTCTCCTGTCAAAGTTTCTTGTTCAAGTGGATGCTCTAGTTAACATAAATATTAATTTATTTCAGAGAGAGGGTGGGTGGCGCAAAATACAAGTAAGATAAATAAATGTTTTAAATATATATTATTAAAATAAACACAAGTGACCTATGCACTAACTTAAGGACAGGGTTATTTTATTTATTTATTTTTAAATTCTAAAGTGGCAGTCCATCTACCACTGCTACCGACCCACTTTCATCTCTCTTGTCACCTCAGTGACTTCGACGAAACACCCTCTTTATTTATTTCCTTGAATTTTATTACTCTCTAATTAATGCCTCCATTATAGATATTATACACTGTTAATATCTTTTAATTTTCACTTATGCAAACCTATCTTTTGAATTCAATTTCCCTTTCCTTCCTTCTTACATCAATTACGTTGGTGTAGGAAAACTATAAAATTTAATATTATTTGAACAATAAAATATTATACAAGTTTAAATATAAGCTAATTTAAATTAAATATTAAAATTCAATTCATGACGAGAGACCAAATTCATTATATACTTATTTTATCAATTACGCCAATGTTTATAAATGTTATGACTATGCTTTAATCTCTCGTAATAATAATAACCACTATATAAATATTCAAAAAGTAATTATTAATGAATTTATTTAACAATACTCACAAGTTGAATAATATATATGCTAAGTAGTACAATTGGCCTAGTGCCAATGATGGCCTCTAACCAAAATTAACCAACATAGAAAACTCAACATGGTGGTGTCTCAAACAAGAACCTTGGCATCCCAAACCAACGGAGTTGCCCGATATCACTATCACTGGAGCGGGGTATTACACTATGTGACCCATAGAAGACGAAGCTATGGACAACACCTTGAGTGGATGAAAGAGCACTTAGAGAGACTTGAGACTCTAGATGCCACTTGGATGAGAGAAATAGACAAATGGTGGCAAGGACCACTGAACAGTGACATGCTTGAGTTTGTTATTTCCACATAGTCCTACCTTGAGGAAGTAGAGTATTAATTTTTTCATGAACCCAAAGGCACATTTGTGAAAGAGTTTGGTGCAAAACTCAAGAAATTAATGGTGGATTATAGATTTAAAACTTTGAGAATGGAAGGATAAAGTCCTTTTGCATATGAGCAACACAAAAGGGGAGAAGGGGATGTGTAGGTGAAGCACAATGGAAGGGGCTACATAGATTGACACTCGAGAGCTTAGGATATAGACTTATAACAAGAGAAGGTATAAGGTGATGGAAGATATGGAACCTGTAAGTGTTGAGAGAACCCATGGCAATCACGAAGGATATGGGGAAGGATCTCTTGAGATATAGTAGCACGAGGAGAGGAATAATGAATCAATGGATCGATCTCAATAGTTGATGGGTGTAGAATGCATTGGATCCCTACAAAATTTGGTAACTAAAGATGTGCCATATGTGCCTAACCCCTTTGAACCTATGGTGTAAGCTCATGCACTGGATCCCCCATGTGAAGAAAGAAAAGTGATAATTGACCCTATTTTTAACATAGAATTTAACCATTTTGTAGACTTGAAGCATAATTTTGTGATTGAACAAGTTATTCCCTATGAGGAATTGAACAAGGATACCTATAGACCATTGGACATTAGCTCACCATAGTAGAACACGAGTACAAGTATTCTAACTCAGCCAATGTCAGCTTTGTATATTGGGCAATAGCTCGTAGGAAGTGGTCTAGCACCACAAATCAGTGGTACAGTGCCACCATCATCTTTGGCACCAATAGTAATAACAGGGCCAATACCTAAGCCAATGGCTAGAGGAATTGGAAAATCACCACCCAAACAGACACCTAGGGGACAAACACATCAGATGCTAGCTATACCCCCACAACAAATTTAATATGAAATGACCTTGCACTTGCTAGAATACCATGCCATAGGGAATGTCATAGATCATGTGCTAAAGTGTGAATTACAATGGTGTGCATAAGGCATAACTTAATCAGAGTGTAAGGCAACCCAGTTCATGACTAGTTTACTAGATCATGCCCATACTTGGTATAGGAAGTTTGACCCTAACTAGGCTATGATATATTATGATGTCTTGAAGGAGGCATTCCTTAAGGAATTTGACATCCTAGAATTTGAACAGTAGAGCACCACCACAATGAAAGAGATAACACAAGGACTCTCTGAAAGCATACGCTTATACAATGCAAGGTTCAAAACCCTCCTTTCAAATTTTCTTAATGATATTAATCCCTCCTAGCATGCACAATGGTTCATTGGAGGAATACTAGTACCATTTCGAAGAGCGCTTTATGAAAACCTTTATAGACCCTCATGAAGCACTTGAAGCCAAACTCAGGGTGGAGGTAGTTGGAAGCACTGATATTAGGATCAACCCATTTATAGAGGTGTAAATTGCATCCACAACCTCCGAAATCTAAAAGCTTATCACTATCTCATCACAGGATAATCATAATGGATTATGGTGCACCGATTGTGAAGTGGAAGGCCATAATAGGAATAACTACCCTTGAAGGAATGTGTGCATGTTACTTCTATGATGTGAAGTCTGTAGAGAGGCACATGATGTTTACAATTGCCCACTATTGCAACATGCCAGCCAGGTTAACACAACCATTTATTATCAGTTATGTGATGCCTACACCCATATAATAACTAATTACTAAGTGATTGATGAAATGCATGAAAACATGGAAAGAGGCACAAGGCAGGCCACTACAATAGTCAGAGGGAAAGATAACCAAGGAAATAAAGGCTATGGATAACATAATATGATTTTTCTGATGCAACAAGGTGCTAGAGGGTGAGGTGGAGGATGTGGTGGTGGGAGGATCCCACTTTGCTCATGTTACAAGTGTGGCTTGATAGAGTACTATCAGCATGACTACCCTACACATATAATGTGTGGGTATTGTCAAGGATCTCATAAGGTCATGAATGCCCTAATTTGTACAAGATGTTAACCCAAGATAGGCCTAGTGCAGATAAGGGTGCTAGAATGATTAGGCATGATATGAAAGCATAGAAGTGGATTTCAAAGGTGTAACCAACCTATGCATAGACAATTAAGGTGTAGGTGACTACTCATAGTGGATTCACCACTCAACCATAAATTACACCCATACCAGAGTTGCACTTAGAATATGGGGAGAAGAGTTGCATTGAGTGCATAATGTGGCCTGAACCCAATGCTGTACCTTAACTAGACCCTAAATTCCAAAAAGATGTTTTTCAATACGCCATGAGCGTCATTCAAAACCTTCAAAGGGATCTCTAAATTGCATGAGACCTACAGGTGTAGGTCGCTACCTCTTGAAAGAAGAAATATATCTAGGAGGTTGAGATACAAGTGCTAATGGAGATCTCGTGGCTCTTACAAATAGAAGGGATGCTACCCCTATTGAAGAACTTGTTTTTGGAACATGTGGGGTAGAATCTAGTTGAAGTCATTGCACCATGCATGAAAAATGTGTGAGAAGTTAGGAATACATAGAATGTAGAGTATGATCAATAACTATTTGTGAAATCTACTATTGATGGATACTCTATATGTGAGTTTGTCATGGATGCAGGCATCGAGGTCAATATCTTGATCAAGAACGCATGGGAGAAGATGGGTAGGCCAACCTTGAGACCTTCCCCTCATGTACTTTTCATGGCCAATAAGACCAATATATATCCCATCAAAAATTTTAAGAGCATAGTTGTATACATCATGGGCACTGAATTCTATATTGAATTTGAAGTAATCAAGTTAGTGGAACAAAACAACTACCTGACTCTTCTCAAAGGCCTTAGTGCTATATGAACAACACATACATGTGCTTTAAGAGGCACTAAATGAATTTTTGAAAATGGCAAGAAGGTAGTTATCCCCCTCTCAAGTGACCAAGGACCCCCCTATGTTAAGAGTGTGGACCTCGAGAATGAGATCAACCACATATACAACATTATGATGCAAGGCGCCAAAATTATCCACCCTAATGACCAAGGAGTACTTTCTTAGGAAGATGGACAATTAGCCTTGGACATCACCAATGTTGTTTTTGATCAATGGGTCAAAGAAGCTTATGAGACCACTGGTTGAAGGTGCTATTTGGTGTACACAAAGGTGCCAAAAATAGTAAAGATAAGTTAGGTCTAGATTGATCATGCTTCTAAAAGGTGGGTCCTATGCATCAAAAAGAAGGGAAAGAGAGTATTTCACCTAAGTAAAGGTAAAATTTCAACAATCCTAAAATATGAGGGGAGAAATCCAATATAAGAATATATTCATGACCTTGAATCATGCATCCCCAAATGAGTAGATAGAATGGGTGCACTAGTGTATACATTATGAAGAACTAATACTAATTGGTGGGAAGCATAAAGGTCTTGCTTGAAAACTTAAAGAGATGTGAAAGAAACCATCTACACTATATTCAGGAAGAGTAATGAGAACTTGGACATCTCAACATACTCTGGTGATTCAGACCCTATAGTGCATGTGTACTTGTGTAAAGAAACATGGACTGACTATGGTGCAAATGCCCTAAGGAACCTATGGGTACATGCCTTATATAGACACTTGAAGATGTGGGTGAAAACATGGTATGTTATTAATGAGACATGTCACGAGATAGCCAATTTGGATATCCTTAAGGAGAGGTTCATGCACACGTTTTTTTTGAAAAATCTAGAATTGATTGAGCCACTATAAATAATTTGATGGGTAGTGTTTGAGGACACTACAATCCTAGAGGATCACCTAAAAGACATGTTTGGGGAAAATGAATTGGTGCTCCTAACTTTGTTTGAATAATAAGCACTCAATAGTGACTCGAGTGATGAAGATGATGATACCTGGAAGGCATGAAACTAGACAAACTTGATAGGAAAAATGAAGCTAGTGTGTTAAGTGGAGGATAATGCCCCTAATGAAAAAGACCCTACTCATCTTCACATAAAAATAACTGAGGGTAGTAAGCAAGTTGAGGAATCACACTAGGAAAAGAATGAACCCTATCAATCACTATTCAAAACTACTAAGGTAGACATTAACTCTGAAGGAGAACCAAAGATGGCTACTCTGGGTGCATATTGGTTTGACGTGGAGCTAGCATGTATTGTGGATATCCTAAAGGAGTTCCAAGACTTATTCTCTCAAAATTATTAAGATATAAAGGGTACCCACCCATCCCTTAAAAATATGATCATAAATCTTATTGATGGTACAAGACCTGTATAGAAACATCCTTACAAAATGAATCCTAATCTTTGTACGAAGGTTAAAATAGAGATTGATGATATTCTATCCATAAGCATCATATACCCTGTGTAGGAATCTGAATGGGTAAGTCCTATGTTACTAGCATCAAGAAGGATGGGCACATCTATATTTACATTGATTACAAATTGCTGAATACCACTTGCATCATTGACCCCTTCTCAACTCTGTTCACCGATGAAGTCTAGGATGGCATCGCAGGCTACAAGATATATATTTTCACTTATGTGTTCTCAAGATACCATCAAGTCTAGATTGAAGAGGAGGACAAGCCTAATATGACATTTGTGATATAATGGGGTTGTTTCACATACAATGTGATGCCATTTGGAATCAAGAATGCACCAAATATATTATCCATAGTGGTAATCATCACATTTAAGGACTTCATTCACAAGTTCCTCCAAGTGTATTTAGATGACTGGACTATGTATGGACTAGTGAAGGACCATTATGACAACTTGTACCTCATGTTTGAGTGGTGCAGATAGTTACAAATATCCTTGAACCTTAATAATTTCAGCTTCATGACACCATTTGGCATATTAATTGAGCACATCATTTTCAAAGATGGTTTTCTCATTGATCCCATGAAGATTGTAATTATCCTACAACTCCAGACCCCTTAAACACAGAAAGATGTTCATGCCTTTCTTATCCATTACAGATACTATATAAAATTTATAAGGATATATACAAAGATTATGGTGCCATTAGAGGATCTCTTGTACAAGGATGACCCATTTTATTAAGGCATAATGCAAGAGGAGTCCTTTGAAACTTTAAATCTCAAATTAGCTAGTGTGTCAATACTACAATTTCTTGACTGTACAAATCCATTCCACATCCATGTTGATGCATCTAGATCTATAATTGGTGCCATTTTGGTGCAACCCAATGAAGGTAAGATGGATCATCCCATCTCCTTCGCAAGTCAAAAAGTATCCTAGGTAGAGAAAAACTATACAACTGAGTGTGAGGTGCTTGTCATGGTCTATGCTTTATATAAGTTTAGGTAATACTTGTTGGTAACCCCATTCATCTTCTTCACTGATCATGAGGTGTTTAAGTACCTTGTGAACAATCCCATTCTCTATGGGTGCATTTGTAGATGGATAGTTATATTCTAATAATTCTAGTTCTTGATTATAGTGAAGCTTGGAAAATAGAACTTGGGCCCAAACCATTTGTCCTGCATTGACTTCGACAATGTAGTAGTGCCTATTGAGAATGATATGCCAAACACATAACTCTATAGGGTACAGTGTATCCTTGAGGATTTGGTGGACATCATCACTTTTATAACATCTAGGTATGCCCCCCAAACTATGACAATCAAATAAAAGTAGTAGCTCATAGTTCATGCCACCACCTTTTAGACCATTATCAAGGAACTATATAAATTGAGCTGTGATGAATTCCTACATCAATGTGTCTTGAAACATGAAATGGAATCTATTTTACAAGAGGCACATGAGGGGATAGTAGGAGGCCATTGTGATGGGGATGCAATGACATGTAAGGTGATATAATCAGGCTTATAGTGGCCAAGTTTGTTCTAAGATGCAAAATATTGTGCTAAGGCATGTGATATTTTCTAGTGCACAAGAAAAACTAATCATTAGGATGAGATGCTAGTCATTCCTATTCTATCCCAAGTACCATTTTAAAAATGGGCCATTGATTTTATTTGGCTGATCACTCCTATTGTGAGGTGCATAGGTACACGCTACATTCTGGTAGCCACAAACTATTTCACTAAATGGGCTGAGGCAATACCAACCAAAAACTACACAACCTCCATAACCATAAGGTTTATATGGGAGAACATTATTAGTTGCTATTGGTTCCCACTTAGTTTGACTATCGATAGAGGTACACACTTCTTAAATGAAATTGTATAAATCTTACTGATTGAATACATGGTGGTGCACCATAACACAAGCCCTTATCATCCCCAAGTAAATGGCACAACTGAGGCATTCAATAAGATATTGGAAATGTGCCTCACAAAGATATGTGACATTGATCACAAAGACTAGGATGATCAGGTATTAATAGTATTATGGGCCTACCACTCTACCTAAAAGTGCCTAAATAAGGCTACACCATTCTACCTGGTATTTGGCATAGAGGCTAATTTACCAATATATTTCATAGTTCCCTCATTCAACATTACGCATATTGGTCATTTATATGATCAAGAATCTTTGAGAAAATGGTTGGAATACTTAGAGTGCTTGGATGAGATGAGATCCCAAGAAAAATGGATCCAAAAAGTAGAGAAGGCATACCAGAGGATGTGGCATGATAAACATATCAATCACAAGGTACTAATCGAAGGAGCATTAGTCTTGCTCTATGACTCCAATTACCTCAAGCACCTGAGAAAGCTACATATTAAATAGATGGGCCCTTATGTCATCTATAGCATATTAGAGATCAGTGCATGTAAGCTGTGCATGTTGATATGTGAAATGTTCCCTAGGTATTTTAAAGATAACCGATTGAAGCCTTATAGGCAATAGAATGGAACTTATGCCATCAGGTACCGACTTCCTGATCATAATTTGATTATTTTACACTAACTAGAATAAATGGAATAAGCCAAATGTTTCCTTATGTTTTATGTTATTATTTATATTAGGTGAATAAGTGAGGCACTTTAGGCCCATAGGAGAACTCTTATATCACTTTCATGCATAACTCTAGTTATGTGAGTTGAGCACGGTTGATTTTTAAGTGCATGAGGCTAGACACCTAAGTTTCTAGGTGCATGACATTACCAGATTCAAAAAATTATGAGTACCAAGTGACAAAGGGAGGCACATAAGATGATAGTGCACAAGAGATAAAAGGGAGGTACATAAGATTCTCATACGTAAGAGATCAAGAGAAGAGAAATACATGTTAGAGGAAAAACACATGAATTTGTATGGAGTGGGTAGGCCAAGGCAAGAGACAAAAGTGGAAGAAACCGACCAAGGAATGGAAGCACACTTGAAAGGAAGTAACTAGAAGAAGATATGGAATTGAGGAAGCTAAATCATGTGCATGTGAAGCAGTGCACCCAAGTTAGCATAAGAAGGATGAAGGTGGCACAAAGATAAAAAAAATATAAGAATAAGATCATCAAGACAAGATGACATCCACCCAATGAAATGCAAGAAGTGACCATTTGACTCATCGGTCACTTCATTGAAAATCCCATTAAGAGAAATTAATGTGGTGATGATGAAGGCACAAAGATACTTAATAAATTCAAATGTGGTGATGTATTTTCATGGATTTCATAGGTTTAAGTAATTCCAAGAAATCCATGTGTTGCCATGCCATTACTCACCTACAATAAAGAGGGTAATTAAAGTTAAGGTATAAAGAGGATGATGATGTAATGGTTGAGGTTACAAACCTTAAGAGAATTTTAACCTAAAATTAGAGTAGAGCCATAGCCAAACTATATTTGAAGTGAGAAAACACTACCACATTAAAACTTGAGTACCCATGGTCACCAAATGAGAATGATTAAATAGGGAAAGATATTACGTTCCTATTGAGATTGGAATAGAGGTGTGTGGGGAAATTATTAAAAAATAATAAGACATAAGAGATTTAGAGTGACATCAAGGCTTCCATTAATGGTGAATGAAGCTCAAGATCTAAAGTCATAGTCATAGACCTCATGACTGTATAGATGCACCAAGAAATATTACATGCTTTGGGAAGATAAACAAACCACACTTCAACACTAACTGGTTTAGAATGGGAAAGAAATGAATGAGTTATAGTCTACCATAGGCACATAAGGATGTCAAGAGGGAACATATGGTATAAGAGACAACTGATATGAAGAAGAAGGTACAACTAGTTGAAGGAATTTGCATCACTAAGGTTGACCCTGAAGTGCTCACCAAGATGTCATATAGAGAAACATAGTTTACCCCTAAGGTCTTAGTGGGGAAACTTAGGTATCTTTTGTGCACATTTTTAGATTGAAATAATAAAACCATTACATGCTAAATAATGTGCAATATCTCAACCAAGACTGGGTGGTTGACATGGGAGTAAAGACAAAGGCAGTTGTGGTGTTGTTTGATGTCTCCATCCAAGATAGGCTTGCAACCACTGGTGAAACCTAGTTATATGAGTTTCCATGTTTTGGAAACCTAGATAAACTCATGTAATTCTTCCTCTTTCACATTCATGGAGATTATTTTTAATTCATAGGGAAGCACATACAGATATTAGAGCACCTCATTAGCAAAATCATCGGGCTCCCAAGTTCAAGTGTAGATATCCACCTTATGATAGAGAATGATGTAGAAATATAGAGGGTTGTGAAATTACTTGGTTATTAAAAGGTATGGTTTACCTTCCCAATAAAATATATAAAGGACCCTGACACAAGGGTATAAAATCACCTCGTGAGTTCCAAGTTTTTCCTTGACAGAAGATGGATGGACATCAATAAGACCTAATTATGCATCGTCCACCACATGGAATAAGGGGTCAAGTTCAACATTACTAAATTCATTAATAAAGAGATGGTGAAGAATGCACTAGAATCATAAAGCATGTGAGACCTTTATGTGGAGGTTGATATTGATATTGATAGCGATGGAAGAGATCAACATGCCCGATGGTGATCAAGACAATCTTTAAGTCTTCCTAGTACACAAGGACTCCCTGGTGCTAAAGTACCAAGACTTCACTTAACCACCCTCCTTATCCCAAAAATATAAGACATGGGTACTAGGGTGGTGCACTCATTACAATGAAACATTTAAGATAGAATGGTGCATCTCATAGGAGCTCCCTTAGCACATGTTTGGCATGATGGGCTTCACCATCATGCAACATTTCTATGTAGTGTGCCTGGTGATCACAAATGGTAACCTATCCAACTAGATCAAAATCCCTTAAATTTTTTTTGTAAAATATTTTAGGGATGTGCTAAGAAGCATTCCTAATTAAAACTAGTTGGATATCCTAATGAAGGCCATGAATCTGAAAAGGAGTAGGCTGAGGTACTAATATGTGCACCTAAGAGAGAAAGCCACAAAGGATGACTTCAACCACATGGACCTTCATCCCTCTAGAGGGAAGTTGTAAATGGGTACATATTCATGTTTTAATATGAGATGAATCCATGAAATAAGGGTACAAAACTTATGAAAGATGATGATCACCCCCTCCAAATCAGTAATGAAGGTAAGTCCATGACAATAATGCAAAAAAAGTCTACCCACAAAAAGTGGGGGGAGACATTTAAATAAATTTAGGAGAACATCAAGTTAAGGGTTGCTTATAGTGAATAAACTCCATCTCTAAATAATAAGTACATGACCTTCATGCCAGAGGCTGCTTCATCCAGTAAGAAGCAAAAAAAGAAGTCCAAGGGACCCATTACACTCCCTACAATAACCCTGACAGAAATGGAAGAGGAAGAGGCCTATGCATGAGGGAGGAAGAGATAGAGAAAGAGGTAGAATAAGAAGGAAAAAAACTTACATTTTTTAAGAATAATAAGTGGGAGAGGATCCAAGTGCCAAATATGTTCAAAAGGCCCTCTAAGGTAGCACTAATACTATCCTTAAAGAGGAAAATAAGTCAGCCAGTGCCTCACCCAAATATCCCTTCACATAGACTCTACAAAATGAGGAGGAAAATAGAAGGTTATGGAAGAAAATGAGTCATAATGAAGAAGAAACCAAGATGGTACTGTTATTGGAGAAGAGGAGGAAGGCTTAGAAGGAAGTTGGTATGACTCAGGCAGATATTGAGAAGGTTGAGACTGAAGAGGAGAAGGCCAAGGAAGAGAAGGCAAAGAGAGAGAGAAGAAGAAAAATAAGTTTCCCACAAGCATGGGACAAGCCATTGATAAAACCAATAAGGTACCTAGTTCCCCCACTAAAAAAGTAGATAAAGCTACACCATAGGTGTGCCCAAGTAGTGAAGGGGTGCTTGAAGAAAAGGCAAGTGATGTTGGTGCCTTGGAAATGAAAAAAGAGATCAGAGAGGAACCCCAATAGGAATAGAAACAAGGTGAAGATATCACCAAGGGAACACACTTAGAGGTTAGCACTGAGGAAACCTAGGAATAAGAAGCAGACAAAGGGAACCCCTCACAGAAGAAGATGAAGAAACCTTGAAGGAAAGTGACAAAGAAAGTGGTGGAGACAATGAGGAGGATGAAGAGAAAACAAATATGGTCATCATCGAGGAATAAGGTGAAAATTTTAACTTTATAGAAAAAGTTTATAAGGGGTGGATGGATGAAGATTTCTATATGTTTGATTTCATTCCCCCTAAAGCTGCCATAACTAGGATGTGAAAACATCTTGCATTTGCATTTGATAGCTATATGGATGAGCCTCACTTTGAGGCACTTCAAAAGGCCATATTGGGCATGGATGAACCTAAGGAGGGTCATGAATCCCTCATCATAAAATCCTATACCATGAACCTAGTCTAGTCAGGGAATGCACTTATCTAAATGGCCATAGAGGTCACATAAAAGAACATCATCAATGATGGCATAGCAAAAAAATGGAAAGAACTTTGTAAGGATACTGAAGATGAATTGCAAGTAATGAATTTTAAACTTTATTAGATATGTGAGTGCATAGAGACATATGAACCATCCATTTTAGTCAGTGTTGATAACCTCAAACCTCTCAAAGGTTGATAAAGTATGTGTGTTAGTGGATCAGATGCTCCCAAGGATGAAACTAGAGCTAGTGCCAAAAGAAGTAGAAGAAGACCCATGTGCTATGATACAGAGGGAGATAGCTACCAAGATATAAGAGGTGGAGGAACTCTTACAAAAAATTCAATAAGGTGTAGATGTAACCAACACCATCGTCTTCTTAAAGTTTTTCAACCAAACATCAATCATAGACACGTGCCTCAAATAAGCAAAGGGGGAGAAAGAGGAGTTGATGATGCAAGTGTAATTTATGAGTAGAGTGGAATGCATGTAGATAATGGGTAGGGTCAATGTGATAAGCACATAGATAAAGGAACATGAACATAGCTTGGAAGCACTCTTCTATGCCTTGTAAACTAAAGCCTGTGAAAAAGGAGCAATCCTAGATAGAAGAGTGACAAAAGTTAAGGCAAATCTTGAGGATTTTAAAAAAGAGCTAGAGAAGATATATGTGCTCATTCTTAGTGCCAAATATATGTAAATAGATAATTCCACTAAGGAAATCAAGCTTGATATCAATGTATTTGAGGACTTCAACGTCAAACTTAAGGAGAATGCACTTGAGTTCTGTGCACCAAAAACTTTGGCAGCCTAGTTCGAGGATGGACTAGAAATTTTGTATGGGGTAATGTTGGGACCCTAATTTATTAAGTATTTAATCTAAACCATCATGGTAGACACCTAATTATGAGGTAATCACTTGGATGATGATTACTATATTTGGTATCTTGGTACCAACTAAAGTAATCAATGCATAACTTACACTAGATGGTAGGTGATTATCTAGTGCTAAGATCTTCAAGGCATCCTCTATGGGTGGAAAAATGTGGTAACCATAATGTTAAGGGTGAAATGTAATGGAGCCAAAAAAAATGATCAACAAAGGTTCCCACTCAACACTCATCATATGCTCTCCACCATGGCAAAGAGATGGTCTTATGTGCTAAAAAAGCAAGCTTGAACCAGTGAACAACGATGCAAATTAGATGTAGTGAAGCTCTATAGAATTGGTTCTAGATATAATGTTATGGATTCCATTAGCATGAGGAGTAGTATGGATGTCATTAAGGCTCCAATTGTATACACCCAAACTCACCTATGAGCCTTTGGGCAGTTAAGTAGTAGAAGATAGGTTTTACTCTGTTCTTGTCACAATGAACTATATACTCTATTTTCTATGAGCTTTGATTAATGAATAAGAATGGCTTTATTAAACATGGTGCTTATAACTTGAATGCATTTTTCTTTGATATTGAAATGCATAATGAATGTATAGATTATAATGTGGTAATCTCAAAATAGTAATGTTAAGAATGTTGTTTACAAGCTTTTGGTTTATGCCATTAATGGTGTCTATATGATAAGTGATGATGTCAACATAATTTATGAAATAGCCTAAGTGTAAGGGTATTCATGTGCCCAAACTTTGAAAACCTTGTTAAGAAGTGCTAGCTAAAACATGAAAACTTAATCTAAAGCATTCCCTTCACCCCTCAAAGCACTTGAATGATGCTAAGCCTAGTGAAACAAATGCTTATACCCTTGATACTATAAAATTAACCTAATATAGGATTGCACCCTTATAACTAGAACTAATCACCAAAAATAGGCTTGCACCTATAGACCTTCAGACTTAGCCCAAACAAGGATTGTGCCAATGAATCTACCAAAAGCCTGTGTTGAAATGACCAAGTCCTTTAAGTGAATTCTTGTGCCATGGCACAAGTAGCCCAATGTGGGACTTAGTTATTTCTATGCTACTTTTTGGGTGAGTGCATAAGGATTGCACCTTATGTGAATTGATGTTAGCATAGTTAAGTGATAAATTTTGAGCTCTATAGGAATATACTATGTTTGTGCCTAGTTTTAATGAGTCCAGAACTAACTTGGGCAACTAAATGAGTGCTTGACTTGATGAATTGAATCCCTTTTCTAAAATATGTCATAACAACCTCAACTTGATTTTGACCCCCATACTCTAGAAGTAAGTTCTTCAATAAGGGAAAAATTCCCTCTATTTGTAGGAGGCATAGGATCTTAGTTAGTTCTTGTATCTCAACTTCCTGGCTATCCTGATTCTTTTGAGAGGTAATAACCTACACTTCTAGGTCTCATGTTAATTAGAGGTCCCCTTGTAGGTTTTGGATTAAACTCATGGCCTACTACAATATATATTTTTAGCACACTAGGTCTAAGTAATGCACAACTTTTAGTTCAAGCCACATTATGCACTAAGTGTGACCCTTTCCCTCACATTCTAAGCATAACTCAGGTATTTGACACAACTAGTAGCTGAGTGGTGAATCCATTATGAGTAGTCACCTACACCTTGACTATCTTTGTTCAGGTTGGTTATACATTTAAGGTCCATGTTTCCATTTTTGGCTCATACCTAATCATTATTATGACCTTGTCTACACCAAGCCTACCTTGGGTCAAATTTTTGTACAAGTCATGGAATTCTTCGACCTTATGGGAACATAAAAAATACCCACGCATGGGATGTATAAGGCAGTAATGTTGATAATGCTCTATCAAGCCACACTTATAATATGAGTGTGGTGAGAACCTTCTACTACCTCATCATCCACCTCACCCTCTGATGCCTTATTGCATCCTAAATCCTATATTATATTTCCCATAACCTTCATTGCCTTGGTTAGCCTGCCCTCTGACTATTACAATGGCCTATCATGCACCTCTTTCCATGTTCTTTCACATTTCATCAATCACTTAGTAATCAACAATGGTATGGCTGTAGGCATCTCATAATTGATGATAAATGGTTGTGTTGACTTGGCTGACACATTGCAATAAAGGGAAATTATGGGAATCATGCACCTCTTGATAGACTTCATAGTTTATAATTAGGGTATGCAAATTCCTTCATGGGCAGTTAGTCCTATTATGGCCTTTTGCTTCATAATTAGTGCACTATAATCCACTTCAAGCATTGTATGATGAGCTAGTGATAAGATTTTAGAGCTGGGATTAGATGCAATCTATGCCTCCATAAATGGGATGATTTTAGTATATATGCTTCCAACTACCTCTGCTATGAGCACACTTCAAGCACTTCTTAAGGGTCTGTAAAAGTCTTCATGGAAATTAATCTTTAAAATGGCATGAGAAACCCTCCAATGAACCATTACGCATGTTGGGAAGGGTGAATATCATATAAGAGCTTCAATAAGAGAGTCTTGAACTTTGCATCATACAAGTTCACACTTTATGAGAGTCCTTAGGTAATCTCTTTGATCACAGCGACGCTCTGCTATTAAAATTATGGAATGTCAAATTCCTTCAATAATGCTTCCTTCAAGGTATCATGGTCAACCATAGCCTAGTTAGGGTCAAATTTCCTATACCAAGTGTGGGCACAATCAAGTAAAGTGGTCACAAATCAAGTCACTTTGTGATCCAATTAGGTTATGCCCTGCACATGCCATTGTATTTCACATTTTATCACATGTTCTATAGCTTTCTCCATGTCATGATACTTTGGTAACTACATGACTATTTCATAGTAAATTTGTTATGGGGGGGTGGCAACTAAGATCTAAGGTACTTATCTCCCTGGTGTCTATCTTGGTGGTAGTCCTCCAACACCTCTAGCCATTAGGTGAGGTGCTAGTCCCATCATTACTATTGGCAAAGTTGATATCAATGGCACCACACTACTTATGGTGCCAAGCTACTTCCTGTAGGATGTTTCCCAATTTTTGCTATTGACATTGGCTAATTTCTATTGTTGTGAGCTAGTGCTTAATGGTCTAGAGGTAGTTGCACTCACCTCTTTATATGGAATGATATGTTCAATCACAAAGTTCCACTCTAAGTATAAAAAATGTCCAAGATCTATGTCAACAATAGGGTCAATTATTACTTTTGTACTTTCTTCAAGTTTGGGATCCAGCATGTGAGTATGCACCATACGTTCAAAGAGGGTAGGCATGTTAAGCGTATCTTTATTCACCAAATCTTATAAAAACCCACTGAATTTCACACCTGTCAAATGTTGAGCTTGATTCCTCACCTCATTAGATCTCTCATCCTTACACTGCTATATTTAAATAAATCCTTCCCCATGCCCTTCCCACTCTCTATGGGTTCTCTCGACACTTCTAGATTCTATATCTTCCATTAGTCTACACTGTCTCTTATTTTAGGTTTGACTTCTAAGCTCTCAGGTGTCAATCTACTTGTCCTCTTCCATTATGCCTCACCTACACATCCCCTTTTCCTCTTTGTGTTGCTCATATGTAAAAGGAATTTAGCCTTCCATCCCCAAATTTTTAAAATTGTAATCCAACATTAGATTTTTGAGTTATGTGCCAAATTACTTCACAAATGTGCCTCAAAGTTCACTCAAGAACTACTACTCTACTTCTTTAGGGAATGAGTATGTTGAGAATATGAACTTAAGTATGTAGCTATTCAGTACTCCTTGCCACCATTTATCTACTAATCTATTCCAAGTGGCATCAAGGGTATCAAGCCTCTCTAGGCACTCCTTTTTCCACTCATAGAATTATCTATAGATCCTTCTTCTATGGGTTTAATATGCATATAACCATCGATACACATGCTCAGGAAAATCACAAAAAAATATTTCACACAAAGCATCTTATAAGTTGTTCTAAACCCATTTTCTTGGATTCCATCCTTTATAGGTTGGATGCTTCACCATTGAAACAACAAAATTCAATATAGATCTTGATAATGGAACCAAAATGTTGTAGAAAAGGGCACAAAAAGTTGTCTTAGTTAATTCTTGGCTTATTATAACCAAGCACAAACATGGGATATTCCTTTTATGACCAACATTTTACACTTGAATGCACTGACATTAATTCACATAAGGCACATGCCGTATTCATTCCCCTAAATTGTAGGTGAGAAGAAACCAATGCCCATGTTGGGTTATTTTTGTCATGGTGTAAGATACCAAGTAGGGGACTTGGTCAATTCAAAGAAGGCTTAAGTAGATCCATAGTTGCAAGCCTTTTGATGGTCTAGTCTTAGAGTCAAATGGGTGTAGGCCTTTGTTAAACTAAGCTTAACATCATATCAATGCTTGAAGGGTCAAGGGGCTGCTTTCACTTCAAGTATTCATATTAGGATCATGCTTCTAGCAAAGGTAAGAACACTTGGTGTAGGATTTATACTCACATTCTTTACATATTTATGATGATATCATCATTTATTATAGGAAATCCATTAACGATACAAACCATAAGCTCATAAACAACATTCTTAACATAAATATATTGAAATTACAACAATGTAATCATTGCATATTTAAATAGCACTATCAAATATTCATAAACTAGATATTCTACTTATTACAACCATTATTTGTCAATAATCAAAGCTCAAATAAAATAGAGTATGTAGTTCATGGTATTTAGAATAAAGTATACTTAGCTCAAATAACCTAATGACCAAAAGGCTCATATGCAAGCTTGGGTGATTATATATGGATCCTTTATGGCATCTATACTAAGCCTAAGACTAATGGATACTAGTGGCATTAATATAGATCAAATTCTAGTTTACCAAAGCTTTGTTGCACTATTTTTACATCCTTTTTACATCAACTAGAACGAGATCATTTTATATATATTCAAGTGTATCTATGCTAGGGTGGAATGCACACTCTAAGTGACAATATGGAGCCTTAGTGATCATTATTTATAGTTCCATCACCTTGAGATCTTCTCACTAAAGTCACCACGTATCACTAATCCTAGAAGATGCCTTGAAGATTTGGGAGCTAGTTAGCTAGCTGCTAGCTAGTGCAAGACATGTACTAAAATCTCTAGTAGGTGCCAAAATGCCAAAATTATAAAATGCTATCATCTTATAGAGTGATTACCTCATTTTGATGTGGATGTTAAACTAGCATGAATCCACACTTACCAAAATAAGGGGATCAACATTAAACACCCTCTCAAGGGTGTAAATATGTTCAACTCATTATATGAGACTTTATTTGTAGAGGTACCATTTCACCTTTATGATTAGATTGAAACTTATGATAAAGACTAATTGAGGAACTACAGATAGAAGAAATCTTGGACACTAGAGCATTAATTAGCTTTAGCACAATTGGGAACACTTCAGATGTGTTGTGTTGCTGTTTGGTGGTTTGGGTTTTTGAATAGTTACATATTGAAATATGCAGTCTTGAAATATTCTTATCTAGAGGAATCTTAGTTTCAATTATTTTGAGAAATACATGGTAGATATATCAGACACTTTTTATTGGTGGTTAAGAAGCTATTTTTAGATTCTAGACTTGAGAATTTCTCCATGGAAGGTTAAACTTTTTCTTGCATGAGTAACATAGCTGGTAAAGAAATGAAGGGGCACTTATGAAGTAGAATTATTGGTTTAGTATAGTAGCTATTCTGTGGGAATTTTTGAAGCATAAGTATGATGAAGATTGATAAAGGATTATGAGTAGAATCAATACATGAAAGGGACAGGAAGACTTAGGAAGTGATGTAAGGGTCTACATGGAAGAAGAAGAGTATAAAGAGGACTCCTCAACCACAAGACTTCACTTGACACCAACTAAAATATGCATGGGAGAAGAAAATTTGGTAGTGGTGATTCAAGAACCTGATTTGGATAGGCCATGTTCCCTAACCATAGCACATGCACATGCTTTTGAGTTAGATGATATATTTATATGCAATTGGAATACAGTGTAGAGTTAAAAAATGAACCTATGAGAGAAACATCTATAGAAAAAGTTTTAGGTAGTAGTTATTTGGATATTTATTTTCATTTGTGTGATAATTATATGTCACAATTTGATATGCCTGGTAGACCAAGCATAATTAATGGGAAAATTACCAACCCGACTGTAGTTACTTAACCTACCACAGTGCCCAATATCTTGGGTTCTTGTATTATTATGGGAGGTGGAATTGATGGTGGTTTAGATAGAGGAATTAGATGTATATGAAATAGTGGTGTACCTCTCCCATAAAATATAAGAGGGATCAGATTTGGTTCTCAACATAACCCATTGCAATCACCTAATCCACCCACTATATACTATGAGATGACACTACACTTGCTAAAGTATCAATGTGTGGAGAATGTCTTAAATTATGTTCATAAGTGTGAACTTATTTGGTGAGCATGTGGCATCACCTCTTCTGAATGAAAATAAACCCATTTTGTGACCACCCATTTGGACTACATGCATAAATGGTACTAAAATTATAATCTAAAATAAGCTATGGTGGATCATGATTGGATAAGGCAATATTCCTCTAAGAATTTGATATCTTAGAGTTCAAATAATATAGCATATATGTGTTAAAGGATATCAAATAGGAACTCACTAAAAGCATGTGTGAGTATGATGCACATTTTAAGATGCTTATTTATAAACTCTCTTTTGAGATAAACACTTCTCAACATTCCCAATGGTTCATAGGAGCTTTATTTCTCCCCTTTAGATGCACCTTGTCACAAAAAACTTTAACCAACCTGCATGAGGCCTTGGAAGCTACTTTTCATGCTGAAGCTAGTAGAATTATTGACATAGGGATTAATACCTTCATGAAGGATCATATAATTCTAATGGCATATTAAATATAAAATATCATTGCATATAATTCCCATGACACTCGTAGTGGCTTATGGTGTGTAGACTATGAATTTGAAGGCCAAAACCAAAATAATTATCCTCATAAGAGTATTCAAGTCATGATGAAGCAATCTTGTGAGATTTTATAGGAAGAGAATGATGTTAGGGATTACCCTTTGATAAAATATGCCACTTAGTCAAAGGTATAAACCTATAGAAAGATATGTGATGGATACACTCATGATACCAATGATTATCATTTTATTAGTGAAATTCATGAGGTGCACATGCATGGTGTGCATTAGACATATGTTGCTAATAACCAAGATAATAGAGGTGGTCATCATGGTCATGGTTGAGGTTAAGGACATATAGGTGGATGTTTTCCACCACAAAATTTTTATAAGTGTGATTCCTAAGAGCACTAACAATGTGATTGCCTAGTATATCCTACATGTGCCTTTTGTAAAAATGAACACTATCTCAAGGAGTGCCCTAACCTGTACACTATTATTATGAAGGAAAGAAATGAGAAGGGTAATGACATGATATATATTGAAAATACACAATGGATATTATGCCTTGTAACTCTAATGGGTCCCAAAGTGAATATTACAACATCGAGTGGTGGTCAGTCCTAGTATATGTCCAATCCACCTAATGAGAATGTTCAACAAGAAGAGCCTCATGCTATATAGACATAATATTTTTAAAATTTATCAATTATTGATACTTTCTCTCTTGTAGGAAGCCATTGAGTATCAATCTCTTTGAGTGCATGTTTTAAGGGGTGCACTGGGAAAGGGGTGGGAAGACCATTAGTGTTTCGTAGGATTGTTGTCCCTTTAATACCACTTGCTATGTACACAACCATATCCTAAAAACATTTCCCTAAGCTTTGGATCTTCTTTTGCACCCTCCCCTAATCATTTTATGCCTTCATTAGCACTTCCCTTTCCTAAACTCCTTTTTGATGGTTTACATTACAATGTTAGCCCCATCAATATTGTACTATATTTGATAAAACTCATTTAAGGTTTAGGTTAGCTCCTAGATGACCTAGACTAAGACATAATTTTATTTTGTCAATAATGATACAGAGTCGATTGGGTCAACCTTGTCGACTAAACTTTTAGAATTGACTAGGGTTAGATTCAACTATATAAACACATCCATTTTGTCATTTTTTAGAGAAAACAAGAGTTAATTAGTAATTTACATTTCTTTGCAATCTATTCTTCTACCATTCTACTTGAGTCTCAACTTAAGATTTCTACTTGGAGAAGAATCTTGTCTTGTGGAAAAGTATTGCATGCTTTGACCTTTTTTAGCGATCCTTACAAACCATAAAAACCTTTTGTGAAGGACCTTTGGCCAAGGGACAAATTTATAAGCAAAATATGAGGATTGAGCATTTTTTTGAGATGTCATAATATTCTCATATGAAATACATTAATTATTTGGAATATTAAACTAGTAATCCAAAAAATGGGGTTTCCTAGGGTCTGTAGTAAAAGTAAACATGTTGAGAAAGGATAAAAATTTGGATGCAACCACATAGATGACAAGAAAAATTACTAGGGAAAAAATAAAAATAAACATTAATTAAAATATGCCCATGAAACAAATTAGATTTGAAAAAAATATAAAAAAATTGATTTTTCCCTTTTTTTAGGAGAAACCCTAGGTTGTAATCTAGGGTTTGGTTTAAATAACCTAGAGGACAAGTTTACCATAATGTTTTATGCTAAATGGGATCAATAGATAAACACACTAAGTAAATTATTATTTTTGAATGCCATATGAAAATATTCAGAATTCAATAATATGTGATAAATTATGGGAATTTCCCTATTTAACCATGTACAATAAATATAATAAAATATTATACAACCAAGGGATAAAGAGAGCATATCTTGTTATTTATCCTATTTTGGGCCATGATAGTGATATAAAATAATCGTAGGATAATAATTAGGTTTTATGTTCTATTCATTTTATGTTTTGACTATTTTTACCTCTTAAACACTTTCACCAGGTTATCGACACTAACATCAATACAAGTGTTAGATTTGATGTAGGTGTCTAATCTATAATATGTATAGGAATGAAACCAAATCTTCACTAAAGCTATAATTTCATATGTATATATTTTTTATCCTTCATAATATGTCAAATTATGCATGAAGCTCAACCAAAAATCAAAACCCTAGTTCTCTTACTTTTGTCTTCCTAGAACTTAGTAAAAAAAGGTTAGCATGTGAGTCAAACTAACCCTAGCAACCACTATTATTATTAAGTTCTACCTACATAGACATATAATTCAAAGAGGGCCTAAGACTCACATGTAGTTTTCCCTCTTAGGTATGTGTGTGGAATGGTGATCATGCAACTATATGCTATTTCTCCTATTGTAACCCTTGTTATAAGTAATACAAGTGCAAATTGATTCGTAGAATGGTTAAATCTTTAGTTATATAAATTTGATATGTAGTATAGTTTAATACCTCTTAAATAAGATAAAATACATGCTAATTGAGGTTCTTGTTTGGCAATGCTTTTGATAAAATGGACTATACCATAACTATGTATATATAGGGATTTATTTGATTTTGAATTAGTTTCTAATGGTGCATGAAAAAATGACAATAAAATAAACATATGGGGCCAAACCAATGGTCACAAGGTGAAAAGTACAGAAAATGATCAAAAGATAAATCTAGACACTAGTGTCATGGTTTGACACTTGTGTTGATGTAAGTGTCTAATGCAAAATTAGGTGTTATAAGGCTATAAACATAGAGATAATAAAAACATAAGCAGGGATCCCTGGCATACATTGGATAAAAGGCAATTTAGATGACATACATGCCCAAAAGGGAAGATAAATCAAGTAAAAAATATTGAATTGAAGAGGTCAACATGAGACCATGATAATTAATGCCAAACGCTATGTCAAGAGGCCTATACATGAAAAAAATATGAAAAACATACTATGAAACTATGCTTGTACCAAATATGGGTATCTACACATATAATGATAACATGATGAAGTAGATATAATAATTAGGCTCATAATATGTGATCACATTGAGTCCTAAGATGCATGATATAAATCATGGAAATGTCTAGAGGGTAATAATACAAGATCAAAAAGCAATCAAACACACACACAAGATCACTCGATGTAGTGCAAATGAATGGTCCAAGGAGACTTCATAGAAGGGGAATGTTCAAATGCCACACAATCAAAATAATGACATATTTAAATGTCCAATCCACATAGAATGACATATTTAAATGTACAATAAACATAAAATGGCACATCGGTAAACATGCAAGGAACATATTCAAATGTTTCATAATCAAGATAATAACATGCAATGGAATACACTCAAGTAAGTGAAAAATAGATGAAGCATAAACAATCAACACAAGCATATTATACTAGTCCCTGCATATATGTGTTAGCAAAAATTGTTATGTAGTATAACATATCAAGTACACTATGAAAGATATGATAATGGATATATAAATTTGTTATAAATATAATCTCAAACATGATAATTTATAAATGATCATAAAGTATATGTAGCCTATATCAATCGTGATCAAAGAAGCATATGCCTCAATCTATTATATGATGTGAGTAATGAAAAGATCCAACACTTGAAAATGCATAGATCATGCGTTTGGGTAAGTTTGTATCACACTCAAAGATATGTGAAACATATGTGTATATAGGAATAAAATTATATGTTATATACTAACATAAAGCAAAAAACATAAATGCCAAGGAGTTAATAAAATATGAGAATGTTGAATATTTTTGTATTTTTGAATTTATTTGGATGTTTTTATATTTTATGGAATATTTGTTTTTTTTTAATGTTTTGAATTTCTAGCATTATGGTATGATTATCAAAAGATATATGTATAAGGTAAATGTGCTAATAAAATATAATGAAATCATCAAGGGGATACCTCTGTGAAGGATTTGTATCATGTGTGTCATATTCATATGCTATGTAATTAGTATCGTCAGGATTATACCAATCTTTTATATTATTAGGATCATAATCATCATTGTGATCATCATCATTATTGGATATATGTAACTTCTTACATTGTTATTGAACTTGTGATATATCATTTTGAGCATCCTTATATGAAAATTTCACTGTACCATAGATTGGAGTTTCCTTCTTAGAAGTTTGATTTTCCTAAGTATGTTCATCATTGTCAAAATGTTGCATCTCATTATGGATTAGATAAGAGTCATGCATATTTTCTCAAACACTAGGATTTAATTTTTGATTTGACTTCTTGGTATTTTTTAAACATATCTTTCTCTAGATTTTCCTTTTGAATCTTTTCATGCTCTAATTATGCATTTTGAATCAATTTTTTCTCTAAGTTTTGCATTTGTAATTGTGTTTGTTTTTAATTATCCTTTGGTACGCATAATTTTTCTTTGTGTACTTGTGCTTTAGGAGATGTATTCATAGTGTGAGTAGTTTTCTTGATGGATGTATCAATAATAAGATCACCACTTTCTTTAAGACTTTGTATTTTATTCTTTAATGAAAAATGATAATCTATATGATGCCCATACATTCTATGGTATGAAAAATAGTATTTGGAACTCCTTATAGGATGTAGAGGAGGTAGTTGGATCACTTTTTTTTGAAGAATTTATCTTAGGATTTCACTTGGACTCTTAGTAGCCTTTGGTATAATGTTTGAATCAATCATTTTATATGTATTCTATTTTAACTTTTCATTTAGATATGAAACCTTTTTGTGTATAATATTTTTAGATCAAGATGAAAACACATGATTAGAAAAAACATATTTTGGATTTTGTAGGTATGTATTTAATTTTTCAATGATGTCACCTCTAAACTAAAATATTGATTTAAATTTTGTAACTCTTCTATTAACTTGCTCATTATGATGATTTGATCTTTAAAGGATTCACAAACACAAGCTACAGGGGTTTCAGATTGAATATGCATACACACACACATAATATAAGGAATATTTAAGAGGTAGAGAGATTTGAGTAAGGATATATTGATTACCTTCATTTGAGATAGGATGTGACACCTGACCCCTTGGTAAAGTGATAGTTTGGACTTGGTTAGAGGGATGGAAGCTATCACCCTCATTAAGATTAGGAGGAAGAGGTTCCTTTTTAACCATTTGAAATTTTTTAAACACACCCAAAAGAAAGAGCATGAAGGCTATGGAAATAAGGATAAAAAACATCACCTAGACCATGCCCATAAAAAATTCAGATATGAAGAAAATAAATGTAGGAATTTAAAACCCTAGGAAGTTGAAACCTTAAGGAAAAACTTAGTAAGATTTTGCACAATAAGAAAGTATAAATTTCATGATATTTTATAGTTTTTTTAGAAACATAAGAATTTTTTTAAATAAATAAATAAAATAAAAAAAACTAGAAAATTAGGCAAATTTAGGTATTCCGTTTACCTTGTATCTTGATATGTACTAAAAATATTAACTTGAACAGTGTGAAAAAACCGTGCATAATTTTAAAAAAATAAAATAGGTTTACGATTATAAAATTATGAATATGAAAAATATCTTATGAATTTTAAAATTAATCTATTTTAAATTAAAAATTATCCAAACAATGTGGAATGTTTCATAAACAAAACCCTATAATATTCCTAATAAAGAATAAAAAATTTATATAAATCAGGAATATATTTTAGATATTTGAGAAAGGTTTTTGAATAAAATATAAAATTTTATTAATCATATAAATTAATTTAAAAATAGGTACACCATTCAACTCATATGTCAATATTTACTAAAAATAGTAAATTGAAAAAATCAAAAAATCTATACAGAATTTGGGTGAATAAAAATAGGGTTTTGAGTATACTAACATGAGTAGAAAAACCATTTTGAGTAATCTTAAAATGGATATGTGAGGAAGTTTAATTATTAAAATAAAGAAATAATAAATTACAAGTGTATTAACATGAAACCCTTTCAACCAAATGAGTGTAAAGCCCTAGGGTAAAGTTTCAAATCTGAAAAATATATCACAAGAAGTTAAAACCCTAAGAAGTTTCAAACCCTAAGAAGTTGAAAACCTTAAAATAAGATAGGATTTTCATGAGAAGACACTATGGTTAGGTTCACCAAATGTGTTAACCCTATATTTAGAATATTGGAGATAGATTAAAGAAATATATAAATTGTTTTAACATAAAGATGATAAACTAATCTATAACAGGCCAATTAATTAGAAAACTTAGATTTACAATATTATGAATTTATACAACTTGATAAAAAAATAAAGTAAACCTATTGAAATATATTGAAATAAATAAGAAACAATGGTACTATTTGATTTATTATGTGTAGTACAAATTTAGACTAGAAACATATGTAAATTATGCAAGATTAGTATTCTAGATCAATCATTAGATTCTATAAATTATACTTTTATGGCCACATACACTACCATTAGATTTGGACACTATCATCGATGCTAGTGTCTGATAATGATGCAAGTGTCTAGTAAGGCATAATGACTGGATTTGGATGTGATAAAATTCATTATTATAGTTTTTTTGTCAAATTTTAGTTGATGTATTCAAATCTAGAACACATGTCTCTCTTTCTTGATTGATAAAACCCTAACTCTTCACCCCTCTTCATGTTTAGAACAAGTTTTCTAAAAAATGGGTTAGTGGGCTCACTATGTTGAGTTGCCCCTAAGACCCCTCTATCAATGGGTGTTTCCTACATAGCCAATACTACAAGGAGGGCCTCTAAATTATGTAGTTATCCCATATGTGTGAGAAAGTGTCTGCATAAGGGTACAGTATTCTATATGAAGATGCATGTAATGATCTAGTTTATAATTTGACAAATAACATTCCTAGGCTATTCTTTGAATGTTTCAGACCTATAATATGATCAATCATGTGGTTGATATGAAAATAAGTATAAATAGGGTAGAATAGAGTTCTTAAGTAGTTGATTGATTTAGTTTTAGGTATTTTCTTGGTATTTTCTAGATGAGGAATGATAAGGATTATATTTGTATTTATACCACACCTTTGGAAAATATATCATAGCAGGGTTCAATAAGACATTTAAGCTAACCCATGGGATTTGATCATTTTGTAATTTGGATGAATTTTGGCTAGAGGACACTAGATAAGGATCAAGACACTACCACCAATAGTAGTGTCCCTCTATGTCCAATAGTGTCAATAGGCTAGAAAATAGGTATGGATATGAAACTAATAGTGAATGATGTTTATCATGTTTTAATATTTTTATGTAGTGTATGAGACTTGAGTCATAAAAATGATATGGATTAGACTAAGAGATAAAAATTTAATGATGATGAGATGGTGAATTCGAGCCTTTCGACAATAAGGAGGTCTAGAACTGAAGGGTAAAGCCCTGATTGATATTTATCAAATGTACAAGATTGAGATGTTATAAATATTCAATTTTAATATCTACAAAAATTTCAATTACTCCCTAACCCTATATATTCACCCAACCCATTCATTATTTTTAACCCCTTCCCCCTAAGGTTTTTTAATCATATTTTCCACCCTATCACCTCATTTTCTCTTCCGATAATACCACCAATCCATTAGATTACTCAATACATTAATTTCAAGTTGAAAATTAATCTAGTCAAATTTATCTATCATTCTTGGAAATATTATTTCTCATTTTATGGCTCACAAGTTACCAACAAGATATATCATTCTCACATATACTAACATGTAATAATATTCATGGAGCACAATCCAAGTGTGCAACTTAAAAACACGAAAACTTATTTCTTTGATCTGTTCCCTAACACCTCTCTACTCCTAGAAAATCATTTTACATGTACTTCAATTTATACAAACTTTTTATTGAGACTCGTAATTATGATAATGGTGATATTACCTCCATAATTTTCCATATAACCTTGATTCATTTTGAGCATTTATCACATCCATTATTCCAACATGAATACTCGAGGGGGCATCATTAAATCATTCAAAGCCACTTGGGGCATATTTTTACATCTATTTTCATGTTAATTTTTCTATGTTATTTGAAAAGGTATTGCTTCTTCTAGTTATAACACCATTTCAAATAAGGGAAAATATAGACACTTAAATTCTATCACACTCAGTGTCGTAATTAAATTTGATATTGAAACACTAACTCAACCATTATTACAATTCAGATTTAATTTGAACATCATTTTCCTCTCTTTTTCAAATAATTAATTAACCTATATTAATTAATATTATGCACAAATAATTTCACAAAACCAATACAATATGGAATTTATAAGTCACCAAACATATTCCATGCTTCTCTCAACCAAGTGTTGATTCATCCAACCACCTCCTTAAATTCCTCAACCAAATTGTAAATCACCATTGAAAATTTTAACCAACATGGTGTGTCATTTAACTACCTTGACTCATTCATGAGAAACTTTCAACTACCAACTAACTTTCCCTTTCTCTCTTACAAACATGAAGAATTGGTATCTTCCACATGGATGGGGACTCCAATCCAACCATCCAAAATTAACATAATCTAATAAATCTAAATCTATCCCAACCATTCATCTTCTCACCCAAAATACTATAAATTAAAGTGTCATCATCCATTATCATCATGCACCTTGAAGCTATTGAATTAATATCAAAATTATCCTACGCATCCATTGAAAAAATTGAGATCATATGTCCATATGTTTTTGAATTTCTCTTTGCTTAGAGAATTGAGTTAAACATCCACATACAGACTTGTAAAAGCAAATCAAATTCAATCAATGGATAAGGTGACTTAATTCATTTGCACGATGGTATTGTAATTATTTACTTTATTTTTATTCAAGTTAGTTCTCATGTTTGCTATGTTTTATAGATAGTTTTTGTCTATTTATTAGTTTCTCCTTTTGTGGATTTATCCTACATTAGTTAGTTTGAATTATTATTTATCCTTACCTATATATGCAAGGCTTCTCATTTGTAACATACATAAGTTATTTTATGGATATTATATAATATTGACTTTGTCTTTGCATATCAACTTTGAAAATATTACAACTATTATTATGATGTTTTTACTATTAATGCTTTATATCTTGGTGTTGGAATGATTTTGTTGACATTTATTTCATGGTATTAGAGTAGGAGGTGTTACAGCCATCCATTTGTAAGTTTACTGTTGCAAGGCTTTGTCTATTTATCAAAATTTATTATTGGTAGAGTGGAGGTACCTTTTATGAATCTTTGATCTATTTATTTTTATATAATTATCAAGCCATGAAAATCCCAGGCTTTACCATTAGGTACTTATTTTTCTAGACTGATGTTTAAGTTTGTTTTTGAAGCTTTTTAGGCAATTTGTGCATGTTTTTGATGGTTTTAGGCCATAAATGCATGAAAATATAGATTTTAAAGCATAGGGGAATAAAAATATGGGATATATTACCTTTATTATTACAATATTTAGATATCAAGTTGTATAACCTTTCTACTTAAAACTTGATCACTAGTCTGCTAATAGATAACTACCATAGGTCAGTTTTATCTCACCACAAGTGATAAGTATCTGATTTTTTAGATATAAAACCTATTTTGATTAGAAAAAAATCTCCATATTTCCTATCATATAATTTAAAATAATTTTGGAGTAGGTCTTATATATCTTGTGGTAGCTTGAACATTACTGTAGTAATCTATCTTCATCATCTAGATAATTGGTCAGTTTTTTTCTATTTGAGGCTGTACGATAATTTTTTTTAGATATGATTATTAGAGAGGATAGTATTTAGGTAAAATTTAATCCTATAATAGGTAATAACCATTTTCATCAATATGTACCACATTTTGAGACGTCACAACATGACACATTTAACCAATTTTTTTAGATCTTGAAAAGAATCTTCCTTAAGTTGGCTTTCACCCATTTTGACAACCTATGCATGGTTTATGACAAATAAATTGATGGAAATATTTTTAAAATATTTTATTATAGATTCATAAAATGGTGAAACATTTTTTGGTCTTTATTAAATTTAATTTTGTGCCATTTTTACTTATTTGACCCATTTAATTGACGAGAAAACTTGTTAATACAACTTTTGAACTATGAATCAAAATTGAGTACTCTTTTTTTAAAAAGTATATGTTTTTTTATTATAAATATATTGAGTTAATTTATATTGTAAAAATTCACTAAATTAAAAAGTGTCAAATTTGGGGGGACCTTACACTTTTTGGGGTGTTCATTAATTTCATCGGGAGACGTTAAATTGTCATAAGGGGATTTATCTTTTTGAGAGGGTTCTTATTCTTTACTTTTTCCTTATTTTTTGATAATGGATTCCTTATTATTTTATCCCCTCAACACCTCCAAATACATTATTTAGTATATCAAAATGTGGATACACTTACAACTAAAAGGCATGTGGAGAGTTATGCTTAGTGACATTTCCCACTTTATAGATGAGGAAAATCTTGACTGGATTGAATTTATACAAGATGAGGCTCTTTTTTTGATTAACCTCCATGTTTTATATAATTTTTAGTGATATGACACATGTGCCATATCACCAAAAGAAGATTGGGATTATATTGTAGCCTTATTTAATAAGGATGCTGAGTCTTCTAGGTCTTTTGCACCCTCTTTTACTCCACTTCCTTCTCCTTCTATTAGCAAGTTTTTATCTTTTGATGATGGCACTAATTTTGTTTAAGATTTGAGTCTTGATAGTGACATGGGTAAGGAACTATTGGCACTTCCTTCTTCTCCTCCTAATGAGGATTCACTCTTTAATAGTAACATCAATCAAGATTTCTCTTCATTTTATGAGGACATACTTCTTGATGGTGATATAGATGAGGCATTCTTACCTCCTACACCTCTCACTATTCAACCTTATTTAGTTTTTAGTGATCACTTGTTTTTTGATGATGGTTTGTTTGAGGTACCTATTACTCATATAGTTTGTACTCCTCTTATTCATTTCATTGATTGAGAGGACATGATTTTTGAGGATGTAACACCTTCACCATCACTTTTGGAGATCATGGATGGGAAAACTTCATGAATTCTTGAGGATGAATTTTATTGTGCCATAGTTTTTGTTATTTCATCACCTACTCATATTTTTATGAGGATATGTGTTTTGATGGTGATTTTCACAAGTAACCTATTATTTTTGCACATTTTGATTTGGAGCTTGTTAATACTCCTACTACTATATTTGTTGCTTCTCCTAGTTTGGATCTACCTTATTATGTGCTTGGTTCCTTTGATAAACATACTCTTGGATTTAGATCTTTCATACTTCACTCTATAGGCTACACTCATGGAGGTCTTGGAAAAATCTTATAGGGTATTATATCTCTTATTGGCATCGATATTTCTAAAGGTGATGTGTGTTTGGGACTTATTTCATATCACTCAAGAGGAAGGTACATTAATGTGAAGAAAATTTTAGTTTTTGGACTCTCTCTCCACCTATGTAGATGGTTCCTTATATCCTTTCCATTCATACAAGATATATATTACTAATAATTGTGTAGGGTGAAGGAAGTTTTCCTTAGGGGGATTCTAAATGAATTCCTTCCTTCCTTCATTTACTTATTTTGTCTCTTTTACATCATATTGGGGGGGAGGGGGGAATTTTGTTCTTATGACTTTTCTTCCTTTCTCCATTTCATGGATATATGTTGTACATGAGTACCTCATAAAACCTAGTTACCAAGACTCATACTATGGATATGCCACTTTGTTTTTTGTTTATTTTTGGCCCTTAAATTCACTTGAGGGGGGGGGGGTGTGTTATAGTTGGTTCTCATGCTTGTTAGGTTTTATAGATAGTTTTTGGATATTTATTAGTTTTTCCTTTTTTGTATTTATCCCATATTGGTTAGTTTGACTTACTTTTTGTTTGTCCTTACCTATATATGTAAGGATTCTCATTTGTAACATATAGAAGTTATTTTTTGGATATTATATGATATTGAATTTATCTTTGCATATCATATTTGTAACTCTTATAACTCTTCTTGTGATGCTTTTGATGTTAATGCTTCATATCTTATGCTTAAAATGATCTTGTTGACATTCATTTCAATTTTTCTTTGTTTGGATAGCTCAATTTGAGGTTTTATTTTAGATTTAGAATAAAATTTATAATAATTTATTTTCCTTGTTCACTTGATTCTAAAATTTAGCTATCACAAGAGTAACAATAACAATGAAGCTTATAACAAGTAAAGATAAGTATACACCATCCACATGTATTAAATTCACATCATAGTAAAATAACATATCCTTATAGCATTGTGTAAAATAGGATTAAATAGAAAGATATGTGAAAGTAATCTAGGTAGCTCAATATGGTAGAGAGGCCACATAAAAATATAATCTATTATAGTGAAAAATATGGAATAAGATTCCCCTAGTATTGGCACAGCCACTGGGTAGAGGAAAGTCCAAAATTTATATGTCCACGTGTAACTATTTATTCAAATTTGGGATTCAAAGTAAAAACCTTAGATGAAAAAACTAACATGAAAATTTAAGAGAATAATATAATAATAATAATAACATTCACTAATTTAGAACTAATATATTCTGAAATATTACTAAAAATAGAAAAGTGTAAGGAGAAAATAAAGACTTAGCTCAAAACTATGCCTTCGAGAGGAATTAGGGTTTTAAACTTGCTATGTAGAGAGGTTGGTGATTAAAATCAAGAACATGGTACTACATCTAGGCCTAAATAATAACAATGGGAAGATGAAACTAGAGGGGTGGTGATACTATCCACTTAAAGTGAGAAAATTAAGGTTTTTAGGTTCTCTATGCCTTCATCTATAGATTATATATATAGTGCAAGAGCTCATGATCACTTGTAGAGTCCACTATGTGACTAATTTTACTTCAAAACCTTAACTCCTTAACATGTGAAGACCAATGAAAATCATTACGGAAAAAATGGATCAATGGTTGAATTTGGGTGAGACATAAACACCCCATATGTTGAGTGTTAACTACATACCAATACTCTGAAGAGGGATCAAACTTCATGTAACTCTCCCTTGCTATGGTGGTGTGTGAATAACTGGTACACTATGCTAGATGTTGGTGTAATAATGATATGTTTATGTGACTTAAATATGAAATATGACCTATAAAATATATTCAAATTTGATCTCTAGGATATTAGGGCTATATGTAATCAAAATTGGGAGAAATAGGTAATTTTCTCACAATGTGCAACTATGATTCTAGTGATTTTTGATGTATAAGCCTCTTGTGTATAAAATGGTTTGAAAAGTGCTTATATAATCATATCATTGAAAATAATTTGAGGCTCATTAGGGATGTATTAAAAAATTCTTTTATCTTTAAATTTGGAAAATTAGCCATTAATTGGTGGGAAGATAGGAGAGGGGGGAAATGCGCTAGAGTAGTGTGTTTCTATCCCCTAGGGCACTCCTCTCTTATGGGTGTTTTAATCATGTTTTTGTTTATTTAGAATCTAAAGGATGTATAAGGTTAATAAGAATGATTATGAATACATTAGAGGGTCACATATTAGTTTATAAGAGTGTGCAAGGTTGTCTAAAATGATCAAAAAGGGCCCTAAGATAGGTCTATAGCTAAATCTGTAAAAGAGTGGTCACAAATGCATGGTTTTAGATAAATGTTAATTTTATGTGTTTAAATATTCCCCTATTTTATTTTAGTAATGTAACAAAATCATAATTACTAGAGTAGAAGGAAAAAGAGTGTGTACTTGAACTTACTTATAGAAAGGAGTCCTAAATGTAGGCCACAACATTGAACTATGCTTTACACAAACCTACAATGAAACATATGTAATATAATTCTTTAATTAAGATGGATAATAAAAAATTTAAATAAAATAAACTAGAGAGTGACAAGGAAAAAATACACCTAATTAAGTACATGAATTGTTGTGCTTTTTTGGTGCAAAAATTGGTGATTATGGTGGGTTATGTGTTAATGTTGAATAACTTGTATTGTAATATGTATGCCCCAATGCTCATAAAAAAGTGGTTGTGCTTAAGAAATAAAGGTGTTATTGAATCCATAATCACTTACCCAAAGTGGTGAAGTAATTTGGAATCCCTATATTAATTCCAATAGATATTTCTAGTGAAAAAAAAGGCATAGATATTGGTGAAAATATTGGTTAGATACTGGTGTAAATATTGGTTAGTTACTAGTGAAAATAACAAATCAACCACTTAAAATGGAACAAGTTTTAATTTTGGTGAAAAAATAGTGAAAAAATGGTACAAATACTGAGTATAATCTGGGTCTAGTGTATACATCATGGATAATGAAATGATTTGCCATTCTATCTACAAAACTGAGCAATGTGCCATGCACATGCCCCTAAATGATATTTGGTGTATATAGATTCTGAGATTAAGTAAAATAACTATGATTTTAAGTAAAACTTGAGTGCCAAATTGGAATAACATGTCATGTATGGTTGCCTCCAAAATGATAAAATTTGAAAGAAAATTATATAATTCTGAGTAATTCTAGAAACTAAGATTGTGAAACTATTGGGTATTGATCTGAGTAAACTAAGGTTCTAAGAAATTATGGAAATGCCTATTTTTTAGGCATGTGGAAAACAATTCTATGAAGGACAATGGAATAATTCTCTCTTATCAAATGTGGTTCTCATGTCCAAAGTGGATTTATGTGTGTTTTCTGAGCCTAAAACTATGTCAACTATGTAACCGCTATTAAATATGGTTTGTGTACTATTATAGGAAACTTGTTCTCTAAGACAAATATCTGTGAATGCCCCCTCTTTTGTGGTGAGTTTTTGAGCATGTGCAAGATCTTAAATCAAAATAAAAGGTTAAGCAGTATGTTGTTATGATGTAAAATATATAAATATGAGTAAAATGACATCATGGAAAAGCATGACATCATCATGTATGTAAATTAAGCATAATAATAATAATGATGTATGTGGAAACAAGCATTCACAATAAATGTGTCTAGATAGTTTTGAAAATGAAGCATCATGTAAAGATCAAATTTTTATATAATTTTGAATAGAACTACTTAGGTAAAAATGCATGATATCTATCATGGCATTAGAAGGGATGGGTGGATACATGATGTCCATCATAACATCAAAATCTGAGAAAATAATCAATCAAGGTGTCATGGCTATTATGCACGCAATCAAAGAGTACATGCACAACACACAAATCACATAGTATGAGGCCAAAGGGCCATAAATAAGGGACATGTTCAAATTTCACTCACTCAAATATAAGACACATATAAAGGCATGTTCAAATTCCCTCACACACATACATGAAAATAATGGAGGCTTAGATCTATATAGAAGGACATGTTCAAATGTCCTCACACACATATAATCAGAGATATAAATTCTTAGATCCACATGGTAATGACATATTAAAATGTGCTCAAAGTAAATAGGGAGATGCATACAAGATATGAATCTAGGAAAGCAATATAAAAATCATGCATGATTATGTATTCTGATCAATAAGAGCTAAATTATAATATGAGTAGATTTAATAGCTAAGATAAATAATATTATATCACAATGTTATTGAGTGATAGATATCATAATATGTAATACAATGCAAATTACTACATTATGAGTAAGATAACATGGGAAAATAATAATAAAACTTGTGTATACCATACCCCCAATGAGTTAGCTGGTGAATGCATATGTTGTAGGAAGCCTGTGCGAAGTATAGAAATGAGTAGTGAGAGTCAGATCTCACTAAGACAACCATGGGTTGAATGACATTAGAGTAGTGTGTTCTTATCCTCCATAACACTCTTATCTAAATTTAATTTTTGAGTGTGTAATAGTGAAAGTGTCTAGCAATGATTCTAGGACTAATGTTCTCTACAATTTGAAATTACTCATGTACCATAGTGAAGTATGTATGATATAAAACTAGATAAAACATGTATAGAATAATGTGCACAACTAAACTAGTGCATGGAAAAATAAATATAAGCATGCATAGGTCATGGTTTTTATTATTTTCTATAATATTTTACTATTTTTGTATTTTTACATCTATATGAATGTAAATATGATACATAGTAAGAGAGATAATACTAATTGATGAGTCCTGTAAGGGACTCATAATCAACTAGACCTATGTCAAGAAGAGGAATGGTGACCTTTCATGAATGAAATGGGTATGTTGTGGTGATTGAGTTGATCTTAATGAATAATTTGAATATGGAATACCAACTATGATATAAATGTCATTTCCATACTGATAATTTGTAGGGTATTATCTCTACCTATGATCATTATGAATTGTTGGCCTATTTGGAACCCATGTTGAAGTCTATGAATCTTGCATGGGTGACTTATGGGAATTACCCATGATATTCTATAATATTAATTGAGGATGTGCAAGAGTGAAGAGTGGATCTCTAGAATATGTGAAAAATATATGTTGAAGAGGCCCCTCTAGGATGTGCCTTCATGGAAGTGTAGATTTCTATTCTTAAAATCTCTACGTAAATTGTACCTTTTGAGGTAGCTCAACTAAAGGCTGATATGTGGTAGTCAAATTTGTCTATGGTAGAGGTTATTCATAAGGCATAGACAAAAATGTAATGACCTAATTAACATATATGTATTTAAAGCATCTATGGAGTGTATAAGGGATTACATGAATTTGTCAAACCAAAGGGAATCCTAATAAGATATCAAAGACCCTTGAATTGGGTACTACTATGAATCTAAAGGCCACATATATGGGACCAACTTCTAATTATAAATTAATCTCACTAGTGGAGCTTTGAATGTGAAAATTGAATCCTTTTATGACCATTTTGGTGGGAAGTATATGCTAATCTAAGTATCCAAGATGATAAAGAAGCATGGTTATACACATGTTCACACTTGAACTATTATCAACCATGACACTTTGAATAGACTAGTGATCAATGTGTGGATGAATAAAAAAAGAATATAAATTTGAGACATCATTCGCTATCTCATATTCTAAAAATGTGATGAGTGGCCTATTGGAATTGGTGTATGATAAGCACTTATGATACCATTCAAAGGATGTTGTTCCTCTGTATTGGAATGGTAAGAAACTAGTGGAGGGTATGCATTATATGCATAGTACATGCCTAATGTATCTTCTATCTCATTAGCCATGTGCTTAAGAAAAATATCACTATTTTTTTATTTCTTCACTTTCACTTGGTTTTACTATTTTACTCTGTGTTGGTGTGCCCACATCAATTATGTTTGCATCTATAAAATATTGAATCTTGTGTCTTAAATTGATACATCTATTAATAGTGTGCCCTGGTGACCTGTGATAATCAAAAAAGTCATTCTAGTCAATGTTTTTTGAAGAGGTAAATTCACATCAATATGTTAAATGGGAAGAAGAGATATGATATTGCATTCCAATAGTGTTTTGATACTTTATATGGAGCTTCTGGCAGGTTAGTAAACTACCTTCATGGAAGAGCTGATAAGACAATGCATGGGATTTTAACCTTTTAGGACTTAGTAAATGTAAATCCTATATTATTAAAGAGATGTGTATAGTAAATCAATGTAGAAATTTTAAATAAATATAGCCACTTATTTGTTACAAAATTGACTTAATTTAACCTTTTAAAAAATAGCAATAAATAATGCAAATAATAACTTAGATAGAAAATGACTAAGATGGATGATTTAGAGGTTGAAAACTAAGGTAGGGACTAATAAAAGTGTTGAAAACAAGATCTAGGTGTCAAAACCCATCCTAGATAATATCACTCTAATTGGATAGTAGCACCATGTGGCACTAGTGTCCCTATTTTGGTGATAGTGTCCTTTGTTTAAGACTATTTTGAGCTTCTAGGTGCACTTGTGTCTAGATCTATAAGGCCTGTTCCTACATGGATGAGTTTTGAAACCCTATAGATGGCCTATTTTAATTGATTTTATGAGAAAACCTTAATCCTACATATTACTAGGGCATCTGGTTGATACAAGCAAAAAAGTGTGTTTTTAAGTGGGGTAGGGTGGAAATCCTCAACACCCTGCTATGATGAGAGTTTCCTACATACCAATACTTTGAAGAGGGATCAAGACCGATGTAGTTATCCCCACCTAAGTACTGGTGTAATTTCAAGTGAAGCTAGTATGATGGTTGAATTGATTATTTTGAATGTGCTTGAAACTAGACATCTGAGTAATTTGAGCTTAGGAATGATGTAGATGGTAAAGTGCAAAACTAGGGAAGAATAGGGATTGATAAGCTTAATTATGTACTTGTTTTGAGTTTACATATGTAATTTGAATATGATTTCCATCTAGTGTTTAAAGGGATAAAAATCATGTATATATATTATTCTAGTGCTTGTACGGGTGCTAAAAGAGGTCTAAGCCAACTCTAGGAGTTATAAGATTTGAAAAGATATCCATTTGTGAATAAAATAGGGAAATGATAGTAACACCAATATTAGGAGACTAGTGCCATGTGGTGCTACTATTCCTATTACGATGGTAGTGTCCAGGTGGTAGATCCTAAAGCATAAAGGGCTATGATGCAAGAATGAGGGTCTATAACTAATTTAGGGATGACTAAGGATGTTTATGGCCCACACAAAGGTTGGATAAGTGTGAAAATAGGCTCTAGGATAAGTCTAGGGCTAAGCTAGGGATAAGTGGTCTCAAGAGCACTCTTAGCACTTAAGTGTCATTTTAAGGTGATTACATTTGCCCCCCCTTTATTTTATAAATGTAGTAAAGTGAAATGACTAGAAAAAATGAAAAAGAAGAGTACTTAGACTTACCCTAGAGGCGAAGCCCATGAGTCTAGATTTGAGTATGTGAAGCATGATCCATTGCATGTCCTACAAGTAAAATGTGCATAAATCAGTCCTCACTTAAGAGATATCAAAAGCAAAGAAAAAACTAAGTAAAGAGGTAAAATTGAGTAAAACTAAGTAATGAGATAACAAAGAGGAAAGAAATGAATACACCTCACTAGGTATGCAAACCAATACATAAACCTCATGATAACTTATGTGTGTGCATGTAAATAGTGATTAATTGATGAATATCTTAGACTAAGCTAATGGATTGCTCAATCATCATGAATGGGTGGCTCAAGAACTTAAACCAATTTTGAATCCATTTTTTCCCACCCCTACTTGGTGGATCATGACCTATGAATTTCTTGGATTGGACTGATGGTATGTTCAGCCCTCTCATGTAAGTGGCTCAAGAAATTAATTGGACTATGACTCCATCATTTCATACCCATGTGTAGTAGATGCATCTAAAACTAAAACTATGAGATGTAACTAGAAATGTCTAATTAGATATATCTAACTGAATATGTTAGCTCTACAACAACTCAAGTATATTAGGTAGCTTCAGGCCATTCAGAATGCCAACCACTACATATGGAGTAAGGCATGAAATTGGTGTGAAACCAAGAATATGATGTTTGATGTATACAATGTAGAGAATGACAAGGAATTTGTCATTCCATCTGATCAAGTAGTGTGTAAGTAAGCAAACGGAAATAATGTGCCACACACATCTCCCTAAATCTGATATTTGAGCATATGGATTTTTGACTGAGTTATAATAATCTATATCTGAGTATCTAAATTATTAATGGGAATGGTCATGTTTCACATGATGCCTCCAATTTGATAAAAAATAATATGAATCTGAGCTAAATTGAGCAAAATTGGTAAATCTATAACTAAACCTATGCAAACCTAGACTGTACCTATTATAATTTTTTGGCCAATCTAGTTTTTTTTAAAGCTAAGGTTACTAGAAAATAGAACCATATATTGGAAAGTAGTGCCATGTGGTGTTAGTGTCCTAATTTGGGTTTTAATGTTCTATTGTTTTAATTTTTATGCAACTATACTAATCTCTGTGTCACTATTTCCCACTATGTTTACTTGAGTCTGATTTTAATAATCTAAGTGTATTATGGGAGAATGATCTCTATGACAAACCCTTATGAACTCCCCCTCTTTTTATGGGATTTATTTAACCTATGCAAGAACTAACCTCAAAATAAAAATCTTTACAAGATGTGTGTTAGATGGAGTATATATGATATCTACATAATAATCTAATATAATGTGTATACATAACATCAAAATGTAAGATAATCTAAGCATAAATTTTTAATGTGTGATGTATGTTATGTTTAGCATTCACAAGGCTATCAAGATAGATATAATAATATATGTAACAACAAATATAAGTAATAACTGAGTAGCTACGTAGGGGAATGGGGCATGATGTCCATCATGATACCCAAGTAGGAAGGGGAGATGCATGAGGTAACTCATGACATATAAAAATGGAGTGTGTAACAAGAAGAGATAAATGTCATGGCCATGATGCATACAAAAAATCATAAATACAACCCATATGAGACACACAAAGTAGGTTACGGGGCCATAATACAAGGGACACAAACACATGTCACTAAATCTGAGAAATCAAGAGAGACAAGGACATGTTGAAATGTCCACATACATAATCAAGAAAGCAAACATAAAGACATGGGCACATGTCCAAAGCATACATACTATGAAAATAAGTGGCATATAGCCAAAGAGCAATGACATATTCAAATGCCTTCAAATATAAGAAGCATAGATATACAATCAAATCTAAAATAGGAAAGCTAGAAATGAAAGCATGCATGAATATGAAATACGATATGTGTAAGAACCAAGATGTACATATACTAAGTCTAAAGTAGTAGTATCTGGAAAAAATGTAAGTGTAGTATGATCAATATCAAGATATAACAATGTTAAAGCTATGATGTAAAGTATATAAATATATAACCTAGTAATTTAAACTATGTATAGGGTGTCCCCAAATGGGAAAATGTGTCAAATGAAGAACCCATGTATCTGTGTAGATGCCCCCAATGGGTAGATAATAGCAAATCTAGATCAATGTAGTCGACCTGAGTTCTATAGTAATCTACAAATACTCAACAAGAATAAAAGAATCATGTATGTATGATAAAACCAACTATACTAAGGTAGATAACATATGTAGTGTCTGTAAATTGTTAGAAATGTAAATATGGGAATGTATATAATCTATAATACTATGTTTTTTGAGTAAATATTTGAATGTTTTTGTGTTTTTGACATATTATATTATTTTTTTATTTTTTGGATACAAGCTATTTACAAGCAATATGGAGAGAGTTTTTGATTTTATATGTAAAATATCCTTAGATGCATGATGTTCAATGCATTTTTGATTGCCTTACCATCAAGTGAAGCTAGATGATATACTTTTGGGCTAAGTTTTTCTATGATTAAGTATGTGCCAAGCCCATTTGGTTTGAATTTTCCTTTGTTCTCTTATTTTGCATTGACATTTTTGAGATTTTCTTGTAAAACCAAATCATTGAATTCAAATTCCCTAATGTGAACATGGTTATTATAGGTCCAGTAGATTCATTTTTGATGTTCTTGAGATGCTCTGTGACTTGAATACACATGTGATCCAAATGTTCTAATTCATGGAGATGTCTTTCTCTATATTGATAATCTATGATGACCCATTTTAAGGAGACTTATAAGGATGGGATTTCTAACTCCAATGGGATAATACTTCTATGCCATATACTAGTGAATAAGGAGTAGATCTTGTCACTGTGTGAATATTGGTGTAGGCATAGACGAGCTGATTGTGCCAATCTTTATCAAGTTTGGTAATTATTTTTTGAAGGATACTATTGATTGTATTATTTGTTATATATACTTGACCATTGCCCTGTGGGTAGTATGGAGTAGAGAATGTCTGCCAAATTTTATATTTAACACAAAATTTCTTCACTTTTTAATTCTTGAAATAAGTTTCATTGTCTGTGATGATGGCCTCTAAGAGGCTGAAGTGAGAAATAATGTTGGTCATGAGAAAATGACATATATCTTCTACCTTTATGGATTATAGTAGAATTGCCTCTAACCATTTTGTAAAGTATTTTGTAACTGTGATAATGAATTTATGACCTCTTATGGATTCTAGATTTATCTTACCGATTAGATCAAAATCCCATAGCATGAATGAACATGGGGATACTATGGGTTATAGTTACTATGAAGGTACATAGTGTAGGTTGTCATGGCATTGACATTTATCACATAACTTGGCATATTACTATCATTCTTGTTCTATGGTTCGCCAATAGTAACCTTGTCTGAGTAATTTGTGTGACATCACTTTACCATTGAAATGGCCACTACATTCACTATCATGCACCTATTTGATAACCAATGTAGCTTCCTTGGCTATAAAAGATTAGAGTACATGTCCCTCAAAAGATATTTTAAATAAGTCCCCACCAATAATTGCATATCAGAGGGAGTTTTATTATAGTTTATGTTTTTTCACTTTTTGTGACAGTATTTGGTGTAATAAATTTATGTAGAAAATTATATATATCAGAGAAAAATTTAGATGCTACTGTGTTACATGTGGTAAATAAAACTATTAGAGATATGAGGTCCACATGAGATAATGATGGAGATTTTAATCATTTGATAGTGAAGATAACTTGGTATTCATCTATGTCAATTGGGATCAATGATGTTACACTGTCCATTATATGGGCACGATGCATATCTTTATGTGGAATGTTTTCAATAGAAAAGTTTTCAAACTAAGCCTATAAACATTGAACCATGTTCTAGTATGGAATGAGGCATTATTTTTTGGTTTGGTAGATGTCTATGACCTGATTGATAATTAATTATGAATCCCCAAAATATTCAATTGATTTGATCTAAAGAGCCTAAGCTTCTTGAAGGCCTAAGATAAGAACTTCGTATTATGTGATTTTTTTGGTACATGAAAAAATGAGTTGATAAGTAAGGGGTACTATGTGCCCAAGTGGGTTGATGAAAATAATCCTAGATTTGACACCAAATTCACATATAAAACCATCAAAGAGCATTATACACATATCAAAAGTGGTATTATATGCTGTGAAGTCATCCCTAAAATCATCAGTGATAGGATTTGAGTCCAATAATAGGGTTAATACCAATTGATGTATAATTTTTGGCTTTTAACTATTTTTTTAAAGTTGATCTTAAGGTTGAATTTAGTAACATAACCCATTTTGAAAAATGGCTTGAGAGATGTGGTTTTGACATGTTGGGCCACAAATTTTGGCTAAGTAATTTTTGGAATAATCAACATGGAGAGACATGATGTAGAAGACCATGGAATAGAATACCATGATGTGGGAGTCCATGGTGTGGAAAGAACAAGTCTCATATAATAAATGTGAATGTTAAATGGAGAACCTGAGAATGAAGGACTTAGAAATTAGCAAAAGATTTGGGAAGCACGTAGAAAGTGGAAGATAGTTAGGGAGTGATTCATAGGGATGAAAGAGAATAAGTTAAACATGAATCCAACACTAGATCATGAGAATATAAGTGCTTGGAAACAAGGATCCAACACTAAATAAAGAATATAGGGACACAAAGGCCTAGGTCCTTAAGAAATAATGTAGTTGGTTGTCATGACTCAAGTGTGTTATGATAATTAGCGATTGACCATGCATGTATTTTTTTTTTAACTATTTGCTTGGGGAAAACCAAGTATAAATACCCCTATATTAAACTTTTTAATGTTTTTTTTTAGATGGATATCATTGATAGAAGTTATATAATGAGTTGCATTATAACACTAGAATTGTGTACTCTTTGAATATCATTTATCAATATGATGAATGGAGCTTGTGTTGACTTAATATTGTTATTCAATTGACTATGGAGATAATATTGTTAATTATAATATATTCTATTATTTATTTAACTAAGTTAAGGTTAATAATTACCATTTATGGCACATTTTTATTTTTTATCATTGAGTAATGAACATGTTAAGATAAATTATAGAATAAGTATATTAATGTGAATGTGTTAAAACATCCCTATTTGTTAGTACACCTTTACTTGAAAAAACCACCAAGAAACAATCCCTCATTGTGTGCTTCAGGTGAGTGTGTGAGAACTCATTCTTTCATGAAATGCCAACACCTAGCATATTGGGCTCTTAATCACTTTAGTGCATACCTAGGGGAATTTATGCTTGTGTAAGGAAAATAGTCCCAAAATTTTGGTTCCATTGTTGGGACCTATAATTCTTTCTTTTATGATGGTATAAGATTCTTAAATGATTGTCACTTGAGAATATTGAGTGATGGGTTACTAGCAGTGACGATAATTTTAGTACTATTTTTCAAACTAATAATCTCTACATGCATATGGGTCAAATAAATATGTTAAATTCATTGTATGAGACTTTATTTGTAGAGGTAACATTTCACCTTTATTCTTGGATTACAACTTATGCTAAATATTGGTTGAGGAACTATAGATAGAAGAAATCTTGGACACTAGATCATCAGTTAGCTTTAGTACAGTTGGGAGCACCTTGGATGTGTTGTGTTGGTGTTTGGTGGTGTGGGGTTCTGACTAGTTACATCTTGAAATATGTAGTATTGACATATTTTTATCTAGAGGAATCTTAGTTTCACTTCTAATAAATGTATGGTAGATATATCAAACACTTTTTATTAGTGGTTAAGAAGCTATTTGTAGATTCTAGACTTGAGAATTTCTCCATGGAAGGCTAAATTTTTTCTCACATGAGTAGCATAGTTGGTAAAGAAATGAAGGGACACTTATGAAGTAGAATTATTGGTTTAGTATGGTAGCTATTCAGTGGGAATTTTTGAAGCACAAGTATGATGAAGCTCAATAAAGGATTATGAGTGGAATCCATATATGAAGGGCATAAGAAGACTTAGGGAGTGATGTAAGGGTCTGAAGGGAAGAAGAAGAGTATAAAGAAGATTCCTCAACCACAAGATTTCACTTGACACCAAATCAAGTATGTATGGGAGAAGAAAATCATGTAGTGGTGATTCAAGGACCTGATTTGGATAGTCCAAATTCCCTAAGCATAGCACATGCACATGCTTTTGAGTTAGCTGATATATTTATATGCAACTGGAATACATTGTAGAGTCAAAAAATGAACCTATGAGAGAAAAATTTGTAGAAAAAGTTTTAAGTAGTAGTTATTTGGATATTTATTTTCCTTTATGTGATAATTCTATGTCACAATCTGGAATGCCTGGTAGACCAAGAATAACTAGTGGGAAAATTACCAACCCAGTTGTAGTTACTTAACCTACCTTAGTACCCAACATCTTGGGTACTTGTATTATTGTAGGAGGTGTGGGAGGTGGAATCGATGGTGGTTTAGATAGAGGAATTAGAGGTGTAGGCAATAGTGGTGGACATCTCCCATGAAATGCAGGAGGGATCAAAATTGATTCTCAACATAACCCATTGCAATCACCTCATCCACCCACTATATTCTATGAGATGATACTATACTTGCTAGATTATTGATGCATGGATAATGTCTTAAATTATGTTCACAAGTGTGAACTTATTTGGTGAGCATGTGGCATAACCTCTTCTAAATGAAAAGTAACTTACTTTATGACCACCCATTTGGACTACTTGCATACGTGGTACTAGAAGTATAATCTAAAACAAGTTATGGTGGATCATGATTAGCTAAAGGCAATATTTATCCAAGAATTTGATATCCTAGAGTTTAAATAATAGATCATATTTGCCTTGAAGGATATCAAATAGGAACTCACTAAGAGCATGTGTGAGTATGATAAAAATTTCAAGATGCTTATTTCTAAACTCTCTTTTGAGATAAACACTACTCAACATGCCCAATGGTTTGTAGGAGGTTTATTGCTCCCCTTCAAATGTACCTTGTCACAAAAAACTTTTACCAACTTGCATGAGGACTTGGAAGCTACTCTTCTTGTTAAACCTATTAGATGTATCAAGATAGGGATTGGTCCCTTCATGAAGGCTCATATCATTTTAATGGCATATCAAATAGAAAATATCACTGCATATAATGCCCATGACACCTATAGTGTCTTATGGTGTGTAGACTATGACTTTGAAAGTCAGAAACCAAAATAATTATCCTCACAAGAGTATTCAAGTCATGCTAAAGCAATCTTGTGAGATTTTATAGGAAGAGAATGATGTTAGGGATCATCCTCTACTAAAACATGCCACTTAGTTAAAGGTATCAACCTATTAAAATATATGTGATGGATACACTCATGATACCAATGATTGTCAAATTCACGAGCTGAGCATGCATGGTATGAATCAAACATATGTTGCTAATAACTAAGAGAATGGAGGTGGTCATTATGGCCATGGTTGAGGTCAAGGACATAGAGGTGGATGTTTTCCATCACAAAATTGTTATAAATGTGATTCTTAAGAGCACTACCAATGTGATTTCCCAGTATATCCTACATGTGCCTTTTGTAAAAATGAACACTGTCTAGAGGTGTACCCTAACCTATACACTACTATTATGAAGGTAAGAAATGAGAAGGGTGATGACATGATATGTATAAAAAATACACAATGGATATTATGCCCTATAACTCCAATGGGTCCCAAAGTGAATATTATAACATGGAGTGGTGGTCAGTCCTAGTCTATGTCTAATCCACCTAATGAGAATGTTCAACAAGAAGAGCCTCATGTTGTATACACATAATATTTTCAAAATTTATCAATTATTAATGCTTTCTCTCTTGTAGGAATCCATTGAGTATCAATATATTTGAGTGCATGTTTTAAGGAGTGCACTAGGAAAGGGGTGAGAAGACCATTAGTGTTTCATATGATTATTGTCCCTTTACTACCACTTGCTATCTACACAACCCTATCGTCAAAACATTTCCCTAAACTTTGCCTCTTCTTTTGCACTCTCCTCTAGTAATTTTATTCCTTAATTAGCCCTTCCCTATCCTAAAATCCTTTTTTATGGTTTATGATACAATGTCAACCCCATCTACCTTGTACTATAATTGATAAAACTCATTTAAGGTTTAGGTTAGCTCTTGGATGACCTAGACCAAGACCTAATTTGATTTTATTAATAACGATACAAAGTTGATTAGATCAACCTTGTCATATAAAATTTTAGAAAGGACTAGGGTTAGATTCAACTATATAAACACATCCATTTTGTCATTTCTTAGAGACAACAAGAGTTAATTATTCATTTTCACTTATTTACAATCTGCTCTTCTACCATTCTACTTGAGTCTCAACTTAGGGTTTCTACTTGGAGAAGAATCTTGTCTTGTGGAAAGTATTGGATGCTTTGGCCTTTCTTATTGATCCTTAAAAACCATAAAAACCTCTTATAAAGGACCTTTGGCCAAGGGAAAAATTGAGTCTTGATGGGTTTGCCTTTAAGGTAAGTATCTCTAACTTTGCACCTCTTTTTTAGTAGATAAAAGTAGCATAAGTAATGGCTTTTGAATATATTGTTCTCTCCATAAATTAGGAGTTTACCTATACATAGCTTAAATAGGATTCTATTATGCATGTTTACTAACCCCCATTTGTGTCACAATTTTTGGTGTGCACTAGATTAGACTTTTAATTTTATTTTATCATTTGTACATTAGTGAATATGAAAACATATGACATAGTTAGGTTTATTGCATAGTTTTGCTTGACTAGAGGCTTTGGAACCATTCCTAGTGATATTATTATGGTATGATATCCCTTGGATAGGTATAGAATATCCATATTAGTCATGACCTCGAATATCTAATGTATTAACAATCAAAATTATAAGTATGATTTATCTTCTTTGAACTAGGATTGATTTAATAGATCAGTTGCATTTCCCTTTGCATACATTTTGGTGAAACTAATGTGAATATAACCCTTGTAAGTTTTATTTCATGCCATAATTTTTATCATTATATTATATTTTAGATATTTTAAGTATTGTATCAAATGAGTCAGTATAATCCCAACTCTATGTGCACAGGTTTAACACATAGTCACTTCAAAATGACTTTGTTATGTCTGTGTAGGTCTTCATTAATTATAGGTTACTGGATTGAGTAGTTCAACATAGTATTATTATTTAGTTATATATTATCATACACTATTGAATAGGTAAACTCTATCTACTATTTTCTTATATCAACATATAGGTCAACAAATACTATCAAATAGGTTGGCTCTGTTCATTATTCCTTTTTCATCATATAGGGTTTTGTAGAACTTGGTTAAACCAGTTGACTCGATTGGAAAAATTTGAAAGAAAAATTTAAAACCTAAAACATAAATTTTTTAAATCTAAATCATCTTTAAGCCCACCAAGGTTCCTTTCTTTTCTCTCTCTATCATTTCAGTTCTTCTTTCAGTTTTATTTTTCATAAGTTTGTAGTCTACAAAAATTCAACCCTATAGCTAACTAGGTTGACCTAGTCGACTTAGTTTTGTAGTATGCCTTCTCTCTAAGAGACATAGTTGACTTGTTCAAATTTGTTATTAAATACCTTATATAGAATAAAAACAACCCAACTGACTCTATTTTGTACTATTTACATACAATGTCATCTAAATTAACTCTGTATTTTTTTAATAAAAGAATTAACATCTATTTGCTAGTAATTAATTCACATTTCCTTTTCAATTGTTTGCATGATTGGAGTAACTCACATAGTATAAATAGGTTGTTTTTTAAATTATCATTTTAGTTACACTATTTTACTCTTTTACACACACTACCAAACTAATTTACATTCAAAAAATATTATACATTTATCTTCCCAAGGCCTACCTACTTGGATTTCAACACCAAGGGGGAAGTTGGTTTTTTGACCAAGTATAAATACATGGTTATGGTATATATTAGCAAAGCACCCAAAACCCTTATCGCTGAGGGATTGTGAAGTGAGGGGGTAGAACCCAATACCAAGCTAGTGCCATTGCCAATATAGATCTCTTTCAGCCCAAACATCCTAAAACCAACCTTAAATTTATTTATAGTTCCCTATTTCAACAAACTTTCTTACACACTAAAATTACACTTTATTATAATCTAATACCACTTTATGCGACCAATTAGTTAGCATTTATTTTTCAATTTCTACTTGCTCTCTGATCATTGTGTGTTATATTACAAAACTTATAGGCTAATATGGGTACAAGGTTTGTGTTGTGTGCCCTAATTAGATCAGTCTAATTGATCTAATTATTTATGTTTTTTCTTTAATTCTTGCTTCCAATTATCTAGTAAAATTTTCACCTATTTTTAAAACACTGTCATCTTGCCTGATATAGTCTTTTACAAACTATTTTTCACTTTCTTATCTATAGTACACAGTTGACTTGAATGACTATGTATTCCTCTCTCTCTATTTTATCCCCTATTTAGTAGAACATTATTGACCCATACAATTATGTATTTTTTTTAACTTGTGTCTCAATAGTAACCTATTGACCTAGTCAATTCTATACCTATTGACTGACCCTGTTCCTTGTTTGGCCAACTTTGTTCCTCATCTGGTTGATTCTGTCACTAATTTTCCTTTTTATTTCCTAATTTTAGATTCTTTCATAAAGAATATTTAAATCCCCTATCACAATCTTCTTGGATAACTTGAATCCATTTAGACACTATTTGGGGTGCTCTTTTCTTCCTATCTTTTCTACCTATTTTTAGCCTTTAGGGAATCTTGCAATGCCCACCCACATGTTACTTCAGCCTTTGGGGCATCTTTCAATGCCCATAAATACATCCAATTACCCATTGGGGCATCTTATGATACCAACTCTTATTTTACATTGTATCACACCAAATAAATTCAACTTCCAAAAACTTTTTGAGATACATAGGCTTGTATTTAACATGCTCATACTTGATATTTACATTAGATTGGATATTTACCTTCTTACCATGTTTTTAATATGCTATCCTTCTAACACATCTTGTAGGATACTTACACAAGTCTCACCCTCTATTGCAGTCTTTCTTTTCACAAACCTTAGTTCCTTATTTTGGTCCTTTGGTTTTTCTTTTCTCATGAGCTGTATTGTAAAACCTTGGATAAGACCCACTCTTCCTCATGATTTACTTTTAATCTCATTATTTCCTTACTCTCTAATAATTTTTGTACCCCTTGGGCTTTTATTTTATGATTTGTAGTGTAAGACCATGAATAGGACCATGCCTTCCTCATAAATACCATCTTTTTAATTTTCTTCTCACCTACTTTATGTACCCTCTTAGGTTTCTCTTTTATGAGTTGAAATATAAGACCATGGATATGACTTGGCCTTCCTCATAAAATCACCATATTTTAATCAATGTTCCTTTTCTAGAATGTGTCTGCAATGGTCATAAGTTTTTGATCCCTTGTTACCCACTTTAACTTTTGTAGATAAAATTTGTACACAATAAAGTGTTAGCATGTTTTCCTACAATTATATTATTATTATGATAAATAATCACACTTCACTATCATTGTATCCCTTTTCATTCTTCTCACATTTTAAAAATTTGAATAAATTCAAATTGTTTCATGTTTAATTCCTCTTAATTTCTTTTCCTTTCACTCCATATCAGATAAACCAAGGTCAAAGTCAATATAACACTTTTATTTCACTTAAATTTATGAGACTCTTAGATAATATGATCTATACTTTATCTTTATTAGCAACCAAGTCTGACATATTCAAATGATAGTCATCTTTAGCACCCATGTTTGGTTTTCAAAATCTGTATGGAGGAGGAAGATAAAAATCCATAAAAAAGGTAAAACCTACATCATTTGAAATAAAAGGAAATGATACAAAAGGAAACATATAAAACCAAAATTCAAAATCACACTAAAAAACATGATTACAAGCACATATCCTATCTCCAATCGAAGTGAAAACTCCATAATTAGACACATAATAGAGCTGAGGTCCATTAGGGTATGGTAGGATAGTAGATTAGAATAGGAGATTTCAAAAAACTCTATGGTGCTACTTAATTTCTCATGTAAGTACCCAATCTTTGTAGTAGACTAACAACTCTGTAAGGGGTCCTAAGGAATGGGGAACATGTTGTGGGAAGGTAGGTCCATTTTAATTTTATTGAATATAGCCTTCATGGGATGATATACATACTTTATTTTTTGACCTAAAGATTTGTGTGGTTAGGATAAGTTATTCAGAGTCCTTAATGTCAAAAGGTTTCTTGTTTGGACAAACCTAATTTGAGTGTCTTGAATTCGATAAAGAGTTTATCTACCTTGATTTTTACTTCATTCTCCCCTCCACCCATTTCATTTCCCCCTTTGATCAGCAAGTGTGATTCTAAATCTATTTTCCACTTCTATATTCCTTCTTCTTCACATTCTTAAAACATGCTTACACCAATTTGTTTCAATTTTATCTATCTTGAGAACAAAACAATATACTTGAGTAACTAGAGATTATTTTATTTATACCATGGCCCTACATTTTTAGACTTGATTTGCTTTATTTTTCCATTTTCCATATTTTACTACCCTTTTTATAGATACCTAAGTCTATTTCTAATTTGATGTTATTTTTCCATTATTGAGTGAGGTTGGCTTGTCACTTCTCACTCACCAATGTTGTTTTCCATTTTTATGTCCTTTTTCCATTGATGATTGAGTAAGGATTGATACTTCTCACTCATCAATGTTGTTTTACTGTTTGATTTCCCATCTTTGTTAAAGTAAGGATTATTACTGCTTTCACATTGATGTTTGATTACCATTTTTGAAATGTATCCTTGGTTTGATTTGGTGAGTTTGCCTTTCTTACTTAAAGTTTACTTGTTTGAGTTTTTTAGTCTTTAGTAGCCTTGGATTTTTGGTTACCTGATATACGCTAAATTTTGACTTGGTAATTTGGTCCTAACTTAGCATTTGTCACCCCAACTTGACAAATTTCCAAGTACATCTCATCTACATAGCATCAATTTTCTTGTCTTTCCTGCATTTTTTATTTTTGCTCTTTAGTTTTATATCCTTGGGTTCATCAAAAGTAGTCTTTGCACCTCCATGATCAAAACTATAAACACAATAGATAACCATCTAGTGATAAAGGTAAATAAAGGTATGCATACATTACTTTTATTTTTATTTAATTCCCTTTCAATTATTTAATTTTATTAATTTATGCTTTAAAATACCATATGTTTTTAGCCTCAATGTTTTGAGTTGCTATGTTATCTTCTTGAAGAACCGTCTCCTATTACACCCAAGTGACATGTGATGATATTTGAGTGGGGTATATGTATACACATAATATTTTCAAACTTTATCAATTATTGATGATTTCTCTCTTATAGGAACCCATTGAGTCTCAACCTCTCTAAGCGCATGCCTTAAGGGGTACACTAGGAAAGGGATGGGCAGACCATTGGTGCTTCTTAGGTTTTTTATCCCTTTACTATCACTTACTATCTACATATACATCTCTTAAGAACATTTCTTTAAGTTTTGCCTCCTCTTTTGTACCCTCTTCTAGTAATTTTCCACCTTCATTAGCCCTTCCCTAGCCTAAACTCCTTTTTAATGATTTATGATACAATGTCGGCCCCATCAACCCTATAATATAATTGGCAAAAATCATTTAAAATCTAGGTCAACTCCTAGTTGAGCTAGACCAAGACCAAAATTGATTTTTTCAATAATGCTATAGAGTTGATTGGATTGACCCTATCAACTAAGATCTTGAAAAGGACTAGGGTTAGATTGAATTATATAAAGACATCCATTTCATCATTTCTTAGAGACAATAAGAGTTAATTATTCATTTGTGCTTCTTTAAAATCTAATCTTTTACCATTATACTTGAGGAGTCTTAGCTTAGGGTTTATAATTGGAAAAGAATATTATCTTATGGAAAAGTCTTGGATGATTTGGCCTTTCTTAGTAATCCTTACAAACCATAACAACCTCTTGCAAAGAACCTTTGTCCAAGGGAGAGATTGAGTCTTAATGGATTCATCTTCAAGGTAATTATATCTAACTTTAATCATCTTTTTTAGTAGATAGAAGTAGCATAAGTAATGGATTTTGAATATATTTCTCTCTCCATGCATTAATATTTTACTTATACATAGCTTAAATATGATTCTCTTATGCATGTTTACTTTTATGTTTACTAACCCCAATTTGTGCCATAAGCTTTGGTGTGCACTAGATTAGAATTTTACTTTACTTTTTTCATTTGTATATTAGTGAATATGAAAACCTAGGTCTTAATTAGGGTTATTACATATTTTTTCTTGATTGGAGGCTTTGGAACCCTCTGTAGTGATATTATTGTGGTAATATATCCCTTATCTAGTTATAGTGGATCCATCTTGGTCATGACCTTGAATATCTAAAGTATTAACAATTGGAAGTGTAAGTAGGATTTATCTTCTCTGAAATATGATTGATTTAATAGATCAATTGCATTTACCTTTTCATACATGTGATACTCACTATATAGATGCTTAGTAGTATAAGGAGGTGTTTCATGACACTATGAACCTGATAAGAGAATTACAGGGAGAGATCTAGTTCCTCAAGGATCATGATGTTATGACATGTGTTGATATATAGAAAAATACAAACCTTCATGACATGGTATGAGATTAATTTCAAGATCTATGTAAATAACTAATAGATGAGGATATTTTACCTTTATTTCAAAACTAGCTAAGGCATCATATGACTAGGCCTACTAAATATCAATTAAAACATGTATGGTTGTAAGAAACTCACATCCAGCCTAGCCCAAAAGGGGATAAGGAGATATTGGTTAAAGTCACTATAGATAGATGGGTTATCTAGGATATCTTAAGTGATATCAATGCTGAAGTAAACATTATTACCAAGTATGCATGGCAGAAGATGGCCATCCCAACCTTGATGTGCTATTTATGTCCAACAAGACTCATGATTTTCCCATTGGTGTACTTAAAGATGACACCATGGATATTCTCAGTGTCACTTTCAAAGATAATTTTGAAGTCATAAAATTGGATAAATCACATGACTTCTCATATCTATTGGGTTGCCTATGGTGTTATGAAAATAATGTTTATTTAATCTTTAATAAGCACTACATCATCTTTGAGAATGATGAGTAAGATGTTGTCATTATTTTAGACCATGCTCAAGGTTGTCCTTATGTTGAGTTGGTCAACATTGATGAGGACATAAACCAATTTTATAAGGACATAAACCACATTTATAATGTCATGGATTAGGTTACTCAACACTTTGATCCCACCCTTGATAACAACTTGCATTAGATGCATAATATTTGTTTGACACTACTAGTAACACCTATGATTACTAAGATCAAGGTGATTATGCTATTACTAGGAGGATATTTAAATCCATAGGAAGTCATGATGATACTCTATGGAAGTATCATAAACGGCATAAATTTGTTCATCTCTTTCATGAAAAAATCATAACTATGCCACCAACAAGATTAGATGAAGTTCTGAGGTTCCATGGTCAAATAGAAGTATATGAGTTTGTAAAAAAATTATAAGCCTACTATAACTCTAAAATTGATTGGGTATGATCAATTATTCACATATTTGATGGCATATATAATTGATGGTGGAAAAATCATTGGGAGAACTTATATGGGATCAAGTTCATTCTGATTTACACTATCACTTTCACCATGATAATTGAATACATGGCACCATTAATTATAGTGGCATTAAAGATATTAAACTTAATCTTGAAGCCTATGAGATTATGTGGATGAATAATTAAATATTTTTACCTAAGTACTTCTAGGTTCACACATTCTATGACACTCTACACACTTGGGATAGAGTATGGTATACCCATAAAGATCACCATCTAGAAATGAGTTCTTGCCATTTTATTAAGACTAACATGATTTCGACATTATCTTATTTATACCCATAGATGGATTTATGCCTTACATTACAAGCCATGCATAAAGTTGTAGTAGGTGACCCAATCCTAATTGAATATTAGATAAGATACATACATGTCATGTGGGAGGAAAGATTGACTATTTTACATGAATCTGATGAGAAAGCATCATCTTCATCACTTGAAATTGTAATGGATAATGCATAGAGAGAATAAATTTTCAAGGGTAAGTAGAAATTCATATACCAGGTTGATGAAGGTACCATATCTAATCTGCTTTATCCATTGATTGATTATTTGGTTATGCACACAAAGTATGGTGCATGTAATGTTCATGACATAATCGAAGTTGAACAAAATCCATACTTGGAGCCAATCTAAACTATTCAATGAAATATTGTCATGAAGGAATCATCTAAGATGGATATTTTGGGAGACTAATGGTCTAATACAAATATATCTAAGGTATTTGAGATATTGAAAGAGTATCAAGACGTCTTCTCCCAGAACTATATTAAAATGAAAGGCATGCATTCTTATTTATGAAAAATGCACATAAAGTTGTTAGAGGGAATTTTACCTATCATCAAGAGTCCCTATCAGATGAATCCCAGCTTGCATGATTGAGTAAAGGAATAAATTCATAGCATGTTGCACATGGGAATCATTAATCCTATCACTGAGTCTAATTGGGTAAGTTTATGGTTATAAGTATCAAGAAGGATGGATGCATTCAAAAATGAATGGATTATCGATTACTTAATGATCCTTATGTTATTGACCCATTTTTGATGCCATTTAATTAAGAGATAATCAAAAGAGTTTCTTAGTGTGAAATATATACATTTATAGATAACTTATCTAGATACCATAAATATCAGATCCCAAAAGATGATAAGCTAAATACCACATTTGTAATTAAGTGGGGATCCTTTAATTATAATGTAATGCTATTTGGGTTAAAAAAATCTCCTTCTATGTTCTCCTAGATCACAATTGAAGATTTTAAGACTTTTTTCATAAGTTCCTTTAAGTCTACCTTGATGACTAGACTATTTATAACTTAGTGTAGGACCATTGTTCAAATATCTGACTAATTCTTGAGTGCTTCCATAACCTTCAAGTTTACCTAAATTTTAATAAATTTTTATTTGATACCATTTTGGAATTCTACTTGGTCATGTCATATGCTATGATGGACTTTTGGTGGTCCCAACCAAGATTGTTTTTACACTTTAGCTTCCAACACCAACCATCCTACAATAGGTATGTGCCTTCCTAGGGCATATTGGATATTATAAAAAGTTCATTCATAGATATACAAAGATGTCTTCACCTTTAGAATAATAATTTAAACAAAATGGTCAATTCATTTGGACTAATTCTCACTAACAAGCATTTGTTAAACTCAAGGATAAGCTTATCACCACCCTTATTGTCTAGTTTATAGACTATACAAAGCCTTTTCACATCCATGTTGATACTTATAGCATGGTGGTTGATGCTATCCTTAATCAACCTTGTGAGGGAAACCTATACCACCCCATCTATTTTACAAGTAGAAAGCTTAATCTGACTCAACAAAACTACATGACTATAGAGCATGAAGAATTATCCATGGTATACGCCTTCCAAAATTTCCATATATACTTGATAATTATTTAATTTATTTTATTCATGAACCATAAGGCACTAAAGTACTTGACAAATAAATTGATATTACATGGGTGCATTTACTAGTGGATTGTGTTGTTTCAAGAGTTCTAGTTTTCAGTGATGGTCAAACATGATAAGGCCAACTACAATCCATATCATATTTCACAAATTTAATCTAGAGAACTAATGCATGCCATAGAGGATGAATTACCCAACATGCAACTATTTCACATCATGCATATGACTAAGGAGTTGGAAAATATCATTACCTTGATGAATATAGGTTTATCACCATCTCACTTCAACACTCTATAAAAGAAGTAGGTGACTATTCATGCTACTCTATTCCAGCTTATAGTGGGTGACCTTTATAATCTTGGTTAAGATAAAGTGATATGACACTGCATCATGTAGCATGAGTGTGATGAGGTACTTTAGGAAGTTTATGAGGGTGTCATTAGAGGACACTATGTTGGTGAAGCTAATACATGGAATGCACTTTTGGATGGCTTATGGTGGCCTACATTGTTTAAAGATGATAATAATTATGCACACCAGTGTGACATTTTCTAGCATGTGAGAAAGCTAAACAAAAAGGATTCAATGCCCCTTCATTATATCTTATCTTAAGAAAACTTTGAAAAGGGTCCTATTGAATTTGTTATCCCCAAAAACCCAATAGGGAGGTGTACCATCACATGCTATATTATCACTACTATTGACTATCTTAATCACTAGGATGAAACTACACCAACCAGGGATTGCATTACTACCACTATTAGAAGATTCATCTAAGAGATTATCATTACATGGTTTGGATGTCTATTGAGTTTGAATAGTGACTGAGGTACCCATATCCTTAACAAGAACATTTTTATCCTATTGGAATAATTCATGATCATGCACCATAAGTTAATGTTGTATCATCCTGAAACCAATGGTATAGATGAGGCATTTAATAAGATTTTAGTTAATACATTGACCAAGATATGTAATATTATATACACTGACTAAGATGATCATGTTTATGTGGTATTATGGGCATACCAGGCCACTTACAAGAAATTAAATAAGATCACACTATTTAATCTTGTGTCCAATACCAAATCAATTTTTCTAGTTGAATTCCTTGTCCCTTCTCTTCACATTACACATGTTGGTCAATTGGATGATGAAACATCCTTGAAACTACACCTTGATGCTTTGTTGTAGCTAAATGAGACTCAATTTATCTCACACTAGAGTCAGGGAGGGGAGAAATGCAAATAGTAAGCCTGACACTATTGCCATTTGAAAAACAAGACTTTTGATCCTAAAATGCAAGTCATAGTATATGAATCCAATTTTGCATGCCACTCTGGAAGGATTTGTGTACATTGGGATGGCCCATTCATTATTCATAGTATCCATCCCACCAACACATGCATGTTAAAGTGATTTGATGGCTAGTTCTTTCATAGCCATTTCAATGGTAGTCAGTTGAGATCATACTATTCTGATTAGTCTTTCCTTTTTATCATAATAAATTATATGCCATTAGGTTAGTTTAGGATTTCAATTATTTTTAATAAAGCATGGCACTCATTGTGTGCCATTGAGTAGTTTTAGGGTCAACACTTTATTTTTATATTTATTTGTATTGTCATAGATCACCATAAACAAATTTTAGTGTCAGGTAAGGGTAGAACATGTATGGAGTGCTAGGATATGGTCAATGGGAATGCCACAGGAGCAAAGTTGCATAAGTAGAAGTGAGTAAGGAAAAAAGGATATGTAAGATGTGGCACATCACCACTAAGATTAGTTAAGGTAAATAAGTAATATTCTTATCTTTGGAATGGAAAATATTCAAATTCTTTATAGATGTCATGCACTTCAAGAAAAGTATGAGATGGGACATGTATTTAATAGAAAGAAAGTAATGGTAATGACAAGTATGAAAAATATGCATAATAAAAAAGACAATTATCAACATTTATTATGTGAAGTGATGGTAGAGGAAGTGGGTAGTAAATGCAAGACACCCCTTTGGGACTATAAAAGGTTAAATGCATCCCATTTCAATTTTTACTAATATCACAATTGTGAACTTACAAATTTGAAGGAACATATTTGAGCTATTATAGAGTGATTTCTAGATTCTATATGAGTGAAAAGGAAAAAAATAATACTATTTTAAAGAATTGTGGAGTTTATGAATTGAGGGAAATAGAAAGAGTATTGGGAGGAGTGTAAGGATGCATAAATTTTTAGGTTTACATGTTGCATAGGTCGACATCCACCATTATAGGGCATTGAAATAGGAGAGCCAAGTGGCATAATAAGGCAACCACATATTATTTTAGGAAGATCGGATGGTCGTGCCTCAACCTTAAGGATCCTTCAAGGGTGATCTAGCTAAATAAAAAGGCCTAAAAAAGTGAGCCTTTAACTATGATACCAGAGGAAGAAGAGTTGGAGAGTGTGGGTGGTGAGATTGTGCTGATTAGAGAAGAGTTACCTAAAGAGCTTAGAGTGTGTGCATAAGACATAATCATAAATAGTGTGCCAAGTAAATAATAAGGCTATTTTACCCCTCCACCCCCATTGATGATCAAATAAATGTAGTACCTAGTGGTAGTACTACATGCAAAGAATTAGGTATCAAATGTTCCCACTTGTAATATTTTTGATTATAACCACCGTTAGCCTGGAAATGAAGTAGAGTTATAGTGTGAGTAGATGGTAGAATTCCAAAACACAAGAAGTGAGATAGTATATGACTTGAAAGTTTTTAATTATTTAAATGATGCTAGACTCTTCCGATTATTCAATCTTCCATATTTTAGAAAACTAGTTGAAGCAACGAAGTTTTTGATTTCATGGGTGCATCAAGACTATATCTAGTTTATTAGGTGGTGGATGAGGATTACATCAAAGTGAATAAGGAAATTCACAAGGTTATAGTGCTTATATGTGGACCTTTATTATGACTTGGAGGACCATGATGAGATCAAAAATATTGCTATAGTGCTTGAATATTAGAAACAAGTCCATGATATGCATATCACCAGTCTCCAAGATCCCACCCTTGAAGTGGCCATGCACATCATAATGAACAAGGTTGGATGTGGAGATAGGTGGATATGTCTCACCTTTATGTTTCTCAACAAGTCACCATGGGGATACAATATAATTGGGTACATTAATTTATTGATACAATTATTGCACATGTATAGAAAGCTTACCATCTACCCAACCAAAGGTTTGTATAGGGTACATTCTTGTTATTGATGGTGTTTGATTCGATTGGTGTACCTAACTAAACCACTATAAATCTAAAATGGGCTTACCCTCTTGAGAATAAGTCCCTTATAGAGTAGTTCAAAGAATTAACTTCCCTAGACTAATAACCCCATCCCATAAAGTCAAAATGAAGGGATGGTATGATGGGAGGAAGGAAGCCTTTTGGAATAAGTGATGCATTCAAAAGGACTTACCTGGACAAGTTAGAAACCAAGTGAAACTTGAAATTAAGTAATTGTTTTCCCTAGCACACATTTGGATGGCTCCCTCTAGAGAGTTTTTTGGATAGATGAAGTTATCATATGATTTCACAACATGATACTTCATGAATTCCATCAAACATATATACGATGCGTAGCTAGTGAACATTACTATAGACAATATTAATGTGAAGATTCACACCCTTAACCATATGTACATATACCCTAGAAAAAAATTATATAGGGAAAATTTAGATTTGGATAAAATTGACATTAATTTTTATCAAAATTTGGTTGATAATTCAATTCATTCTTTATTTTACATGTTGAAACCTAGTAAGAAATCTTCAAGAACGTGGAATGGGAAAAATAGACAATCCTACCAGAACTAGTGCTAGAGAAGAAGAAAAATCACTCAAGGTATGATGCTAGTACAAATACCCAACTAAAACCTTCAAAAAATTAAAAGGTTACCCAAATACCACTTAAGAAGAATCCACTAGTCAAGCAACTTGAAGTCCTAGATCTAACAACACAAATTTTTCCTTTGGAACATGAGATAGTGTCACCTAAGGACAATGACTTGGAAGAAAAAATAGATATTTCAGAGGAGACACCAAAAAAAGTTATAATAAAAGAAGATCAAGTCACCCCAAACTCAAAAAAAACACCTTCATAAATGCAAATTGAATAAACCACCCTCAAGGATGCATAAATAGAGGTTTAAGATGTACTTGGTGAAGAGAGTGATGGTTATAACATGATTTTAGGAATGAGTGAGCTTAAAATTAGGGCTAGTCACCAGAGTGAAGACATGAATGTCAAGATACTTGAGTGAGATCCATCTAAGGGAAAATTGCTAGTTGATGACTCTGTTTTGAGCTTAGAAAATACTAATGCAACCATGACCCTTCATGCCTAATAACAAAGGGGAGTTCCATAAAAGATCTTATACATGTATTCACATTTTGCACTAAAATATGCATATGATTAGATTTAGTAAGAGATATATTTCTTATTTGATGTGTATAACAAATAATACCATTTTGAGATGACTTTAAATAGACTTTTACTATATCCAGAAGTGGTGACACTTCTTGATACCCTTTGGGTGGATTCATGGTAGCTTACCAACATATAATCTAGTGTGACACTCTTAAATTTGACACATGAAGTTGCAAGGCAGAATGCCTTCACTAAGTTTAATGTTTAATGAGCCTATAATAAATATGTAGAGATGGTGGTTTTATATAAAAACAAGGTCACTATCAAATTTAAATTTGAGGAAGAGATGGTCAAGGTTAAGTTCTAGTTGGAAGTTGAAATGACTTCCAAAGTGAAAACACTAAACATTTGTAAAATAATTTTGAGCCAAGAACCAATGCTCATAGATGAAGTACCCCTTTTTGGTCAGGTAGTGGATAAAATGGACACCTTGGTAGTGATCCTATTGAAATGGTGCAAGGAATAACTTGACTCTTAGAATGAACAAACTTAGGAAGTAGAGTATTTCACAAAAGTAGTGAAGGTTTGCAATTTTGTTTTGCATAGAGTTAACAACACCATTCCCATTTCAGATGGGGTTTTTGAAAATATACCATGACCTAGCAATATTTTGGAAGCATGGATTTATTAAGTTCTTCAATGATAATAGTTGGTTGATAATGTATTACTAATAAAATACCATAAAAAACACACCAAAGCATTCAAATATGTGGAGGAAATGGAGGACACACTAAGTGCTTACCAATAAGAAATAAATTCAAACTTCATGTCACTCCAAGGATATGTTGTCACCAAGGTCACTACACTTGAAGGCATTCATAAATTTGCTTCCATATCCCTTAAACACTTAGTAAATAGATCAAGTGAGTGTCTTAAATAACTCAAGGAGACCAAGAATCTCCAAGCAACGATCAAATAAATAATGTCTAAGCTAAAAAACATCTTAACCCATTGGGAATGTGTTAAGAAGTAAATTGATTATATAGGAGTAAATTTTTTGGTAGAGCTTGAGGATAATGCTTAGTCTAGAACAGACTAATGGCTTAGTGTGGGGGTGATGTTGGGCCTTAAATTTTGGTTAAGTATTTTTTAGAATAACCAATGTAGAGAGGCATGATGCATAAGACCATGACATAGAATACCAAGGCAAAAGAGTCCCTGGCATATAAGGACCAAGTATCATAGAATAAATGTGCATGTTAAATAGAGAATTTGAGAATGAAGGACTCAAAACTTAGCAAAAGAATTGGGGAGTGTGAAAAAAATGGAAGGAGATTAGGGAGTGATTCACAAGAATGAAAGAAAATAAGTCAAGCATGAATCTATCACTAGATTATGGGAAGATAGGTGCTAAAAAATGAGGATTCAACACTAAAGAGAGAATATAAGGGCACAAATGCTTAGGTCCTAAGGAAATCAATGTAGTTGGCTACCAAGGCTCAAGTGTGTTGATGATCATTGGTGAGTCACCATGAGTGTATTTATTTTTGTATCTACTTGGTTAGGGAAAACCAATTACAAATACCCCTAGATTTTACTTTGTAATGTTGTTGTTTAGTTGGATATCATTGATAGAAGTTATACAATGAGCTACATTATAACATTGGAATTGTGTACTAATTGAAGATCACTTATCGATATGATCAATGGAGTTTGTGTTGGTTTAATATTATTATTCAGTTGACTATGGAGATAATACTATTAAAAATCATGTATGTTATTATTTAGTTAACTAAATTAAGGTTAATAATTAGTATTTATGCTGAATTTGTTTTTTGATCATTGAGTAATGAATGTGTTAAGATGTATTATAGAATGAGTATATTAATGTGTATGTGTTCGAACATCCCTATTTTTTAGTACACCTTAATGCAATAAAACCATTAGGAATCAGTCTCTTAATACTTGCTTAGGGTGAGTGCACAAGAACTCATCCTTGTATGAAATGCCAACACGCTAGCACATTGGGCTCTTAATCACTTTAATGTACACCAAACAGAAGTTATATATGTCTAAGTAAAATAATCCCAACATGACATGATAAAATTTAAAGGATAAAATTTTGTAATGAATTGTGTCTCATTGTTAATCACATATTATAAGAGCTTCTAAGTAGAAAATACAAGTGCCAAATAAAGTTGTTCTATTATTGGATAATTTATTTCATAGTCAACAAGTGTACAACTGATGTAGTAAATAACCCAATCTTTATGTTGATCATCATGCTATGCCAAGAGGGCACCAAGTGTATGATATATCACTAAGAGGTAAATGAGAAGTGGCTTGCTAGGTGCCTATGGTATTAGGATAGGTGGGTTCAGCACGTACTATTTGAGTGTGTCAAAGCTTTATTGACATGTGATGTCCCATTCAAGTTTTATATCCTTCTTAAGTAATTTGGTGAATGATCAAGTCTTATTTGTGAGTTGTGCCACAAAGCAATGTATTGCATAAATGTTACCTTGTAGGGAATGAAGTTGCTTTAAATTGGTAAGAGGAGGCATGTCCATTATTGATTTGACTTTATTAGCATCAACCTCTATACTACATTGGGATATTATAAATCCAAATAGTTTACCTGATGAAAACTTAAAGATACATTTCTTAGGATTGAGTCATATATTGTATTTTCTTAGTCTCTCAAAAATTTGTTGCAAATCTATTACATGGTGTTGTCATTATTTTGATTTTACAAGTAAATCATTGACATAATATTCAACCATTTTATGAATGAGATAATGAAAGATATGTGTCATTATTCATTGGTATGTTACTCCTACATTTTTTAATCCAAAAGGCATGAATATATAGCAAAAAGTGCCCCCTAGTGTGGTAAAAGAATTTTTTTTGGGTATTATTCAGTGATCTTAATTTAATTGTAATTGGCAAAGCCATCCATAAAAGAGAGGATTTCATATCCTACCGTAGATTCAACTATCATATCGATGTTAGGTAGAGGAAAATCATCATTAGGACATGATTTGTTTAAGTCTTTAAAATCATAACAACATCAGATTTGGTTGTTAGGTTTTATAACATGGATAATATTAACAACCCATTAGGGATGATTAATTGGTTGAATGAAACTGACATCCAAGAGTTGTTGGATCTCATCTTTGCATAAATGAGTAATTTTGGGGTGCATTTTCAATTTTTTTGTTTAACGAACTTGGTAATCTTGTGTACTATGATCGAGGGATCAATGCTAGGCATATTAGAATAAGCCCAAGAAAAAACTTTAGGAAAATATTTTAAAATCTAATGAATATATATATATATATATATATATCTATATATATATATATATATGTATATATATATATATATATATATATATATATATATATATATATATATATATATATATATATATATATATATATATATATATCTTCTTATTTATGTAAGGCAAAAACCAATAGTGTGATATAAGGATTAGTATCTATTCCATAATTTAATTTGACTATCTCTTCATTAATTAATGTAGATTGATCCATAATATATGGTGCTATAGGGATAATATCATTTATGTCAGGTAAAATATCATCTGAATCATCTAAATGCTCACTAAAGTATGTCTAAGCATTTGTTAAATGAGGAAACCTATTCATATGATAGAAGGAAAGGAGATCCTCATATGACCTAAGAATTATAAGAGATCCTTTTTAGCGAATTCATAATAATTAAGTAGATCTAAAGAAGTTGTATCATCAATAATATTAGGGTAAATAATTGAGAGTGTAGAAACATGGTTTACTATATCATCTGCTCATGGAATAGGTGGAAAAAACATTATATGATGAGAAGAATGCTGAGAGGACTTCGAATTAGATGTGTTATATTTATATCTAAGTCCTTGTTTACCTTATTAATCATATGCTTCAATGGGATTAAGGATTCCCTACTCATGTTTGTCAAGGCCATACCCTATGTAACCCATTTTTTAGAAGTATCTTAGTGAAAAAGGAGAAGTGAACTTACTTTTTAGTGCTCTATAAATATCTAGGGGAGTGATACGTGAGTTGTGATAATAAACTAGAGTGGTGTTGTAGCAAAATCCATATGAGGAATATAATTATGTGAAGGCTCTATAGGTTGAAAATATTTAAATGGTTCTTTATCCATAAGATAAGTGTAGATATGAATTTTGTAGCCAAACTTTAAACATGCATGTAAAGTGGATGAAATTGAGTGCATATCATAAATCCATAATCTTCCAAACAAGATACTATAATTAGGATCATTAGGCATAACTTGACATATTGTAGGTAGTGTTTTAGGCCCTAATTTAAGGTTTAGTGTGATTTAACCCGAGACTTTACATGGAATATAATCAAACTCTTAGATGTTCATCTTAGAAGGATCCAAATACTTAACACATTAAAAATTCAATTAAAAGAGATATTTTAAATGTTTAATCCTAATCCATTGTCAACTAAAACCCATTTGATACCTACCTCATTAATTTATAATGCAATGTAGATAGGAAATTATAAATCTATGATGTGATGAGGTGGGAGATCTTCCTTTTCAAATTAAATATGCTATTTTATCTATTTCATAGTATTAATAATGGAAGAAACATAAGATGGCTCATATGTTTGAGGGACTTGAGTATCATAGAGTGTAGCATACCAAATGTCTTTGTATGTGTCAAATTTTTGTAAGAGCTCTGAAATGGAAATTATGGATAAATAAACATTGCTCTAGTTGATAAAGCTATATCCATGGGTTTTTATAACTTTGGGACCACATCTAGACATCATAGTCTAGACCACATGGTCGACTAGGAGTATAAAACTAGTAGTAGAGGTGGGATGGTGACTAGATGGGTGTGGTTGAGAATTAGGAGGGATAAGTGAGACCAATGATGTTACCTTATGTCTAAGAGTGATAGGCAAGGAATAAAAGTGAACCAAAGAGTAAAAAGCATCTAAAGGAGACTTATTAATTTTAGGTAATGAAGTTGCTATCCTATGTAATGTATGATCTATGTGTTTAAATATTTGTGTCTTAATTGAATTACACATAAGAAAAAGATAGGATGGTAAAGAAATAATGAAACATGACATGCATTTTAATTGATATAAAGAATCATGTATACATGTGTTTATGTCTTTTCTAAGTTCATTATGAATTAAAGGAAACAAACATGCAAATGAAATTATTAAACTTTGCAACAAAAAGTGATACACTTCTTGTATCATTATTATCATGATTATATCAAATAAAATCATAAAATGTATAGATATAAAATCTAAAATATGGGTCTCAAAATACTGGAAAATCTACACCTTAGTGTTATCTAAGGTTAGGGTTTATGCAATATTCAAAGTAAGTCACGTTCACCAAATGTTTTAACCTTTTAAGTCTTAGTGAATGTAAATCCTATGTTTTCAAAGAGATAAGTAAAATAAATTAAGGTAAAAGTATGAAATAAATAATACCATTGATTTGTTATAGAATTGACTTAATTTGACCTTTCTAAAAATTTACATAAATAATATAGATAAGAACATAGCTAGAAAATGACTAAGATGAGTGATTTGGAGGCTAAAAAGTGAGGTAGGGACTAGTCGAAGTGTCAAAAATAAGATCCAAGTGTCAAAATGCCTCCTAGATAGTATCACCCTAATTGGATAGTGGTACCATGTGGTGCTAGTGTCCTTATTTTGGTAGTAGTGTCCTCTATGTAGGACTATTCTGAGCTTCTAAGTGCACTTATGTTTGGATATATAAGGCATGTTATTATGTGCATGAGTTATCAAAACCTATAGATGGTTTGTTTTGATATATTTTATGAGAAAAACCTAATCCTCCACATTACTAGGGCATTTGGTTGATATAATAATAAAAGTGTGTTTGTTAGTAGGCTAGGCTAGACATCTCAACACCCTACTGTAATGACAGTTTACTGCATACCAATACTCCAAAGAGGGATCAAATTTAGTTCTCCCCACCTAAGTGCTAGTTCAAGTGCAAATGAAGCTAATATTATGGTTGAATTGAGTACTTTGAATGTGCTTGATACTATAATTCTATGTAATATGAGCTTAAGAATGATGTAGATGGTAATATGCATAAGTAGGGTATAATAGGGATTGATAGACTTAATTGTGCATAGATTGTTTTGAGTTTTCATATGTAATATACATCTTATTTCCATCTAGTTTTTAGAGGGATAAGTCATGTATATATACTATTTTGGTGTTTATGCAGGTGCTAAAAGAGGTCTAGGCTAACCCTAAGAGGTCTAAGATTTGAAAAGATATTTATTTGTGAAAGAAGAAAGGAAAGGACAATAACACCAATATTGGGACACTAACACCATGTGACACTACTATCCCTATTATGGTGCTAGTGTCTAGGTGGTAAAACCTAAGGCATGAAGGGATTGGATGTAAGAATGAGGGTTTGAGATTGCTCTAGGGATGACTAGGGATGCCTATGGCTTTCACAAAGGCTAGATAAGTATGAAAATAGGCTCTATGATAGGTCTATAGCTAAACTAGGGATAGGTGGTCTCAATTAACACTATTAAGACTCAAGTGTCATTTTTAGATAATTACACATGGAGTAGGCTCTGAAACTATGTGGACTATTATCTTTTGATCATTATTGTTATCACCTGGCCTAACCTTGTATGGTGTCTTACTTAAGATCTTGGTATTAGCATTAGATTTGGTCATGTAATTAAGTTTATTTGTTTCCAGTATTTTGACTTATCTTTCCTTTATCATATGGCACAAATATGTGAATGAGTTGAAATTCTTAAAAATAATGTATTCATGTAGAGGTGGACAAAAAAATTCCTTAAATACATCTTGTAATTTTTTATCTTCCATAAGATTTAATATTTTGGATAACATGGTATTGTATCTTAATAAATCTTCTATGATAGGCTCATTAAATTTTTGTTTGAGTAGAGAAATCTAAGCATAAAAAACATTATTATTGATGTTAATTAAAAAATGTGCTAAAAATATGTTAGCTAATAGTTTGAATGCATAAACTAATTGATGTTGTAAATATAGAACCATTGTAATGAATAGTCTTTGAGACTTATTGGGAATATCGTAGTTAATAATCTATCATTGGACACAATCCAAGCATGCTGTGTGAAATGCTATGAGTTTTTGTTTGTGATAACCCTTACCATTATATAATGTAATCTTAGGTAACACAGACCCTGTAAGTATAAAATATACTACTATATGATGTGCTAATGGAGTATGTAATAGAACATGAGAATATAGTGTTTGATTAGGTTTTGAAACACCTTTCTTCAAATGTAACACCTTTGATTATAAAGTTTGGATCACTTGCCTAAGGGATTATACATCAGGAGAAGATGAATGTGTGCTAACAAAAGGTATCATTCCTAAGGATGGAGTGATAATTGATATTGTAATCTATTGAAACCCTTAATTTTCCCAATTACGATAGGTGGTATTGATAGAACTACCATTAAGACTAGGAAATGCCCACGTGGCCACATGATTAGTGTAAAACCAAGAAACTAAGCCACCCAAAGATGTAATGACACCATAATGATAATATTACATTATGAAACACATATCACATATAACCTAAATGTTTCAATGTTTCTCCTTTATGTTGTTCATAGAAGATCCTTGCATATATAGGTGATTAAAACCAAAATGCAAAGCATCCTAACTAATGTGGGATGAAACCATAAGTATAATAGTAATAAATAGTGGAAAATGAGTCATCAAACACTCATGTGTGCACACATTAACCACTAGTGGTTAAAGCTAACCTAAGTTAACTTAAAAAAAAGAGTAAATACACATTTACACTAACACCCCCCCTTAAGTACAACTTAGGGAGTAGTGAAAAATAAAAGGGTGTAAGACTCCTTAGAAGATAGGTCCAAACAACTATGCCATGTTGGGTACCTATATGCAATGTAAAGAGAATATAATGAAGAAATCAAGTGTCTTGATGGACACCAATCCATCTCATTGGAATACATGGATGCTAATAAATATAATTTCCAATTAAAATAGGCACTAGTGCTAAATATAAGGATTAACTAGAAGAAACACTAATCTCTAAAAGACTGGGTACAAGAATAAACTCTAGGAAGCATTAGCAAACGTCCCCCATCAATGTTGAATTAAGTGATGATGATAGTAATTGATGACTATCAAAGTGATGAAAAAGGAGTGAACATCATAATAATACATGGTGGTCTGATCCACACTCAAATGAAGAGATGCAGGATGGATGTGAACTCTAGGTGAAAATACTCATAATATCTGCATGAGTGGTCTAAATCCACTACTCAATGAACACCTAAACTTTCATGGTAATTTTGGAACCATGAAAATAGATAAACATGGGTAATTATGAATCCTAACAGATTCTAGGGATACCAGATGTCACTTATAACATGGAGATAATCATACTATCGATGATTGTGTCAAAAATACAAAAGAGTACACCAAAGAAGTCCAAAAAATGATGAAACATATTGCAATCCTCATATGGGTTCTAAAAAAAAAAGGGCTTGATAAGATAACCATGTATAATAGAGGAAGACAAACTCATTATTGTATTAAAAACATGAAAGTACACATACACACAATAGGTGCTTATTTATAGAAAGAAATAGAATCTCTCTTATAAAATGCAAGGAGGCATAAAGGAAGGGGCCTCAAATGTCTTAATGTCATGAGTGTAGGTGGAAGTGTAAAATAACCAGCATTAATGAATAAAGGAAAATAAACTCACAAAATAAAAAAGGTCATGCACTAGTGGTCCAAAATTGACCACTTGAACACATGTTCAAAAAATGCAGTAGGAGTCTTACTAGATAATGGCCAAGTAAAAAGAGATAAAAAGTATTTTAACTTGATAGGGTCCTAGTAACAAGGCCATTTTAGGCACCCTTTAAAATATTAGGAAATAAAATGTATTTTATAAACCAAAGGATAAGGAGAGAGAAAAAAATTGCATAAAGTTTATTATGGGGGACATGACCACCAGCCATGCTAGACCCACCTGCCGATCTTCAAACATGATATCTAAAACAAGTGTTAATGTCACCAAGTCACATGAAGAACTCATCGACTAAAATTTGAAAATGGAGTGTCACAAATCACACACATAAAAGAAGGTATACAGATCTAAAACCCCCCCCCCCCCCCCAATGTCACTTTATAAATAAGTGTGAGTATAAATATAATTGAATAACCCACCCAATATGAATTACAGTTTGAAAAATAGACCATTAAGATAAAAACTAAAATATTATGTAGAATGAAAATCAATATATGTTTCATATGTGAATAGCATGGAAAAAATGCACTTTCAAAAAATACATGTAAATAAGAGTTACTAGTCAAAAGTTATGGCCTCTTAAAGGTCCAAAATACATGAACTGGTTACCCAAATCAAAAAGAAACTAAAAATTATAGAAATATGTGTTATAAAAATGTAAAAAATATACTTAACAATACATATATTGAAAAAATATCCAAGGTGAAAAAAAATCACCTTCCCAAGATTCATAGATCAAAAGTTATGAGCCTCGAAAGAAATGATCCCCAAAGATGGCTCATAGTGGTAAAGGACAAGCCCTTAGGGGATAAATAGGTGGTCATATGGCATGAAAAGAGGATGAAAATTGATGTGTAAGACCAAAACAACATTTATATTCGACCTCATGACCTTTAGGACATCAATGCTTTAATTCAATGACTTTAACCACAAGTGCAAGCATGAAGCTTGGTAACACAAGTGAACAAACTAATATTTATTATTAGAAAATGTACTAATTTAAAGGTTGAGTTGAGTGGTGGAATTAATGGTGGTGTGATGGTGGTGGTTATTATATAAGTGGTGGATCTAGGTGGTGCTCCAAGCAAAAAATTTACCTTGCACCAAATGAAGACTTCCAAATTACCCTTTACCTTCAAACTTTCACCATAGGTGCCTCGGTGCTCTATTTTTAGAAAATAAATACTTTTCAAAAAAATATAAACGAGATGAATCTAGTGATATAAGACTTGATCCATGATTCTTTCAAAAATGTTAGAAAAACTACCATTTTCTCTGCTATTCCTCGCTTATCCTAAAAAATAAAAACTTAAATCATAGAAAATCACCAGAAGATCTAATTTTTTTTTTAAAAAAAAAAATTCATATTTTTATAAGTATAATTCAAAAATTATAGGATTAGTTTGATAAATTCTATATTTTTCCATAAGATTAAAAAAAAAACCAAAAAATGACCCTAAAAGATGATTAAGAATGGCAGGATTAGGCCATACACAACTCTGATACCATGATAGAACTACTGCTAGGACTAAGAAATGCCTAAGTGTCTATAAGATCAGTGTAAAACTAAGACACTAACCTAGACCAAGATGTAATGACACCATAATGATAATATTACATTATGAAACACATGTTACATACAACCTCAATATTGAAATGTTTCTCCTTTGTGTTACTTGTGTGTATTACTCATAAAAGAGCCTTGCATATATAGGTGATCAAAACCAAGATGTAAAACATCCTAAGAAATGTGGGATAAAACCAAAAGTAGAATAGTAATGAATAGTGGTAGATGATTCATCAAGAACTCATGTTTGCACACACTAACCACTAATGGTTAAATCTAACCTAAGTTAACTCAACAAAAGAGTAAATAAACATTTACACTAAGAGGTATAAGAGTTGTATCCAAAGGAGCAAGAATCTAAGAGGATTGAGCCATGTTTACATTTTTAGTATCAAAAAAAGTTTGTATGATGGTAGTATGATCAAGGGGTTTCTCACAAAGTCTTTCTTTGGAACTCTATAGAATTTCTACTTTATTAAATTCAATTTATTCCCCATTTATAGAAGGAAGTATGTCAATGTGTCTATATCGAGGATATTTAATATTTTGATCATATTGCTCATTTTTAGAATTAGTATCATTAAATTCCACATATTTTATAGGTGTATGGAAATTTAAAGGTGGTTTTGCATCTTTATTCTTATTCATATTATAGCCAAGAGGAATCTGAGTATGCTCAATCAGGATACCACCTAATCTAGCACTTCTTCTCAAAGGAGTAAAAATATATATTTTAGATTGAAAATGATATTGTATGAAAGTTTGAAATTTTTATTTTATTATATAATTTATCAAATATGGAAATCCAAAAACAACAAGTGGAAAATACAAGAAGGATACACACCCTAACAACATATATGGTTAGGGTTTAGCAGTATTTGAATAAAGGGCTTCACCAATATGTTTGATTAAATTTGGGATTAAAAGTGACAATACTAAATGAAAACACTATGGAAATAATATATTATATAAAATTAATAAAAATATCAAAGTGTAAGGATAAAATAAAGACTTATCTATGAAATTATGCCTTTGGGAGGAATCAGTGTCTAAAACTTACTATGTAGAGAGGTTTAGTGACTAGAATAAATAATTTAGAACTAGATCTAGGATTAGACAAAATTAATGGGAAGAGGACACTATAAGGGTGGCACTCATGCCCAAATTGGGGCATTCCTATCCACTTTTAGTGAGGAAATCAATGTTTTTGGGTTTTTTGTGCCTTTATCTATAGAGCCTCTATCTAGTGTAGGAGCTCACAATCACTTTAGAAGACCACTATGTGACTATTTTTCCTTGAAAAACCTATCTCTTTGACATGTGAATACCAATGAATTAAATGGGGAAAAATGTGTTAGTGGTTGAATTTGGGTGAGACCTCAATACCCCATGTGTTGAATGTTGCCTACATGCCAATACTTTGAAGAGGGATCAAACTTCATGTAGTTCTCCCATGCTATGATGGTGTGTGAATAAATGGTGTAATATGCTAGATGTTAGTGAAATATTTATGTGATTATGTGACTTAACCATGACTTATGAAATTTAAAATGTATTCAAACTTGAGCTTTGGACTACTAGGGTTGTATGCAATCAGAATTGGGAGAAATAGGTATTTTTCTCTCAATGTGCAAGTGTGATTCTAGTGATTTTAAATGTGGAAGCCTCTTATGTGAAAAATTATTTTAAAATTATTTATATATTCATATCATTAGGGACAAATTCCAACATTATTATAGCTTTGAATTTGGCAAATTAGTTATTATTTGGTCATAAGACAAGAGAGGGGAGAATGACACTAAATAAATACACTCATGTCCCCTATATCACTCCTATCTTATGGGTGTTTTTATCATGTTTTTTTATTAAGTAAGGCATAAAGGATGTGTAAGGTTCATAATAATGGGTATGATTACATTCAGGGGTCATCTATCAGCTTAGAAGAGTGTGTAAGGGGGTCAAAAATGATCAAAAGGGGCCCTCAAATAGGTATATAACTGTGTATAAGAGTGGTCACAATTGCATGATTTTAACTAATTATAAATTTTATGTGTCTATAGTAACATGTATGTCCTACATCACACTTATATATTATGAAATACATTTGTATGAAAATAATATGGCATCTATTAAACATGTGATAAGGTGCAATCTAGTAATCATATAATGCTTAGGTCATGATTTTTTATTTTTTGAATATTTGAATGTTTTTGTATTTTTAATTATTATTATTTATATATTTTAAATTAGTCAAGTAAATCCAAGTGTCAATGGTTTTAAAATAAAATAATGGGAGGGATCCAAATAATCCACAACATGTTCCAAGGCATAGTGTGCATTAGATTTGATCACATATAAACGTGGAGAAAGTGAAAGAAAGAAATATGTGCCCACTATATATGTGAATCATAACAATTTACCTTAATAGTGTGTATAGAGATAAGGATTTGCATGCCTCCCATTTGGAAATAAATCAATATGTGCTAATGTAATATGCAGATATAAATGTATGTGATCGTGTAGGCTTAATTGAAGTCATATTATGTATAAGTAGTCAATATTAAAGAATAATCAAGTAATAATGCCACCAAGAACGTGCACTAGAATAATTTTATGATAAGTATCATGGATGTTTGGATCAGGATAACAATAAAGAGGCAAAGGATAAGTGAAAACAAATTCAAGGGATTGAATAATAAGAATAGAGAATGTGATTAATTAAATAATTATGAAGAAGATATGTCACCAATAATCATGTATGGTAAACGAATCTATGAAAGCACTAAAACCACTTGGAAGTAATAAATGTGCAAAATATGTATCCTCATTAGTAACTAAATTGTGATGTTGCAACTATGATATTGTACTATTTGGAACACTCACATTGCCTAATTTAAAATACATTCAATATCTTTTTCAAAATATATATAAGTATCTTTACTATGTATTGGTATTTTTTAATAAACCATATAATCCTTTGTATCATGAATAGTAATTGAATACATAACTTCAATCTCAATTCTTGGTCTTAATATTTACCCTCTCTTGAAATAGAATTAGCCTTACCTTCATGGTAAAATGTGATGGAACCTTTTTTCTTATCAATCATTACCCCTATTGACTTTATCCATGATCCTCCAAACACAACATCATATGCCCCTATATCAGGAAGAATGTTGAATGTAATAGGACATAATTTTGAAGCAAACATTGATGTCAACTAGATTGATCCCACACATGTTATAGAGGTATTAATTTGATCTATGAATTAAATTTGATATCCAATAGATACAATAAAAGGTTTAATACAATTTTTATTTTCCTAGTAGTCCATAACCATAACATTGGTACATTACTTTCCATCTATGTGAGTGGTGATAGTGGAGGGTTATTGATACAAGGATGGTTTGGTAGTTGCCTCCTTGGAACTTATGATCATAACATTTATTTTCTTAAGTATATCTTACTTTTAAACTTCCTTCTTGAGAAAACCTCTCTTACACATGATTTCTTTCTCAACCTATGTTTATTTTTGTGACCTTTTATTTATATAACTTCTCTTGTTGTACCTTTTCTTATTCTAATTTTTCCTTTTGTAACCTTTATTTTTCCAATCATTCTCTTTTAAACATTTCTTTTTTTATTTTTTCCTCTTGTAACTATTATTTTTGGAACATTTATTGCTCTAATTATTCCTTAGAATATGAAATCATGGTTTGATTAGCTTTCTTGATTATAGATTTTTTTCTTGAATCAAGTGGTGGTTTGATGGATGTATCTAGTAAATGATCACCACTATCAATGATACTTTGTATTTTGTTATTCAAATTAAAATAATTATTTGTATTATGTCCATGAATTCTATAATAGGCACAATAGTATTTTGATTTACTTAGAGGATGCATAAGAGGAAATGTGATCAAATTATCTCAGATCATTTCCATTAGAATCTCACTTGCACTCTTATTATCCTTATACACATTTTTTGAATCAATAGTTATGCATGTATCCTATTTTGGCTTCCATTCTTGAGATGAATTATCTTGTGACACAAGATATTTGGATAGGTATGTAGATATATGGCTAACACTTGCTTGCTCTAGATTATTTGTATATGTGAAATTATTTTCAAGTGATGTGTTATTCAAATTGAAATATTGATATTGATTTTACAACTCCACTATGTTCCCACAATGACTATTTGATCTTGAAGGGATTCATAATCACATGTCTTTGGTACATATTATTCAATATGCATATAATGGCCATTAAGAGGGTGTGTAAGAGGTGGATGGATATGAGGAGGAACTTTCATATTACTTTAATTTTTAAATATAGGATGAGTCACCCTAACTCTTAGGATAGTGACAACATGGACTTATTTAGATGGAAAGTAGTTATCAACACATCGAGGAAAGGTGGAAAGAAAAATATAAGAATTTATAAGAGGAGAATGGCTAGGTTTTGGGGATGATTATACATATAATGTTCAAAAAACTCTAAAATACTGACAAATACAAGTAGAAGGATGAACCCTTAAATTGAAAAGAACATAAATGAATAGAATTTAGATTTGAGAAATCTTAAGGCTAAAATCTAAAAGGATGAAACCCTAAGGGGAACCTAGGTTTTGACATAGTTTGAGTAATGTATGCTTTCACCAATATTTTTTTAATCCTAATTTGGGTTTATAAACCCTAATAGGATATAAACTAGTATATTATAATTCATAATGATAAATATGACATTCAAGCATACATTTGAATGTAAAATAGTGAAACTGATTGCAATGATTCAATAAGTGGCATATGCTATATATAGTATATATAACAAAAGGATGAGTAATTAACTTTGCTAATTAACTATTTTAATATGATTGTGTTCTAGTAGTGGAAAATAGACTAAACCAAGCCTATGATTCATTAGGTTTTGGAATTGTATTTCTATTTTTGCAAGGTTGGTTTCATCAGATCTAGATCAATATTGAAATTTGATACTAACTTGATTAGTCGATAGTGAAATGTTCTAAAAGATTCACATATGATCATCTAGTCACTTTTTCCTATCTCTAAAAATTATGTATGTGCTATATTATATCTTGATGATGCACACAACTCCATAAATCAACCTCTTTCACCTTGAAACCCTAGGTGTGCTTATGAGGGGTAAAAACTTGCAAAAACTAGGAAAGTATAATACATTAATCTAACCCTAATCACCTTCATTTGATGACTAATTATTACCTATGTATTTCATACTTAGAGGGAAATCAAGCCACTTGTATTTATCCCACCTAGTGTGATTATGAAATTATGCTCCCTTGCTATATGAATTTAGCTAATGAATTGGATTTGATACTTGAAAATGATTTTTTTGAATTTTATTTAGTATGATTCATACTTGGATTATGAATACACCTAATGATTGATTCATAACTTGGGAAGATTATGGAAAATTTTCTCAATGTGAAATAATGTGAAGATGTTTACTAGATAGGTGTCAAGCCCCCTATCAAGTGAAACCTTGATTTGTATATATTTGAGTCTAAATGGGTAATATATCATTCCAAAAACATGTTAGGTAGATGGATTAACCCTAAGGAATATTTTATTTTTAAAAGTAGCCATTTCTGGGAGAGGGTTAATTTTGTTACTATCAATTAACAATACTGATCTAATTTAATGTTAATAATCCATCCACAAGAGAACTGAAATGAGGGTTTGGATATACATATGTAGGATAGAAATAAGGGTTAAAATAAACAATAATGTTCTTATATGTGTGTGATAACAAAACAAAAGGATAAAAATCATAAGGTAGCATGTCGGTGTGAGAGAATGATGAGTTATGAGCATATTTGTGTGAACATGTCATGTATGGTAAATGTACATCAATATTGTCATTGCCAAGTAATTATTACCAAATTTAGTATCTACACCTTTTTAATGTCTAAACATGTTTCTATGGTTCCTCTTTTTTAATCATATTTTGATTATGATGATTCTCGAATTGATTCACATGTCATCAATCCTTATATTTTGAAAAATTATTCTATTTGAACCTATTCTACTTATACTTGTATTAAAAATCCTATAATCAATACTATAATGAATACATTACTTTTTTGATGTGCATTTTGGCATGTGCCAACTTTTTAGGCAGGTATTTCAACTTGCTACTCTTAAAAGGAGATTTAATGTCTCCAAGGTTTCTTTCTACCTTGTCTAGGCACACTGATCTTCACTCAGTGGCTCATTGTTACCATTTCATTTCAAGGGGTCTAATGGTGTGAAATTCAACTTAGTTTTAAGGGATTTTTATGCTTGAATAATTATATGGGAAATGTTTATTTTGTGTTCCATTAATGTGAGTTTAATTTAGGTATTGAAAGTAGATAAACAAACATTCATTTAGATACTATCCAATTACAAATCAGTACTTAGGGTTTTATTTAGTCATTTACAATTGATTTTAAGTGCATTCATTCCTTTATTAATAATTTAATAGTATGTAATTATATGGAGGACTTAATAATAATCAAGATAGACATATAAATAGATTGAATTCATATAAACTTTAACTTAACAGATTGATAAATAAGAATAAAATAATGAAAATAGAAAAGAAAAGATTGCAATGATGAAGACAAATTAAAATTCTTGATCATATTGTTGGAACACAACTATCTACTAAGGGGGGGGGGTGAATTAGTAAATTGACCAACTTAGTCCTTTTAAAATTTTTAATGCTGATTAAAAATATATGCAAAGATCACATACACATAAATAGACACAACACCATATGTACATGGAAAGTAAAAACCATGGTGAGAAATAACTACCTTAATCTACTATTTTAATCTAGCCTCACAATCAAAACCTCACTGGTTACAATGTTTAAGGGTACCAACCCTAAGGAGACACCAATCCCCGGATTTAAGATCACATACTATAAAGAAATACCAAATCCCCAATTGAGCACCAACTCAGCTCTTCTAATGGCACCTACTAATTAGATTAATGGAGCTATAAATACATATTATAATATTGAATCATAAATGAATCCAATTCCAATTATTTATTACAAGTTTATTATGTAACTACTAAAACTTTTCTCTTCATCTCTCTCTTCTCCTCCACTCTGCCCCTCTTCCTCTCTCTATGTTTTTAATTTAACACAATTCAACCACTTCAACTACTTCAACCTATATCCTAGATGACATATATAAGCATTTGATCTAGGTTTCACATCTTATCTATGTTCACACTTGTTTACTAACATATCACACCAATTTTGGACTTAGTTTATATTTATTGAATAAGTTTCCCATGTCTTGAATTCATGCTCCATCACCATGATTATTTATCTCATTACTATTTTTAACATATATTGGGCTCTGGATTTGATGCACATGCCATATTACACAAATTTGATCAATCATAACAATATGTTCCATTATCTATGTTGTATTTTACAACTTACCTACATGTTCCATCACTTGACCATTGGGATGAATACATATTTAGATATTAGCCTTTGATCTTAAGTTTACCACAATGAACATGATCACTCACTCTATCAGATCTTTGTACGCTTTCAAACTTTAACTTTTAAACTTTTAGATGCATCCATTATATCTTTTGATTTGAGCTCCTATGTACTGTTAGATCTTCAAAGTTACACAAACTTTACCTCTGTTTAACATTAAAACTTGAGCACTTGGTCTAATCTCATTGATTCTTAATAATTTAGAATGAATAGGCTCCATTAATCTCATCAAATTAGCTCAGTATTTAACTCACCTCTATCTCATCAAACATCAAGCACTTGATCCCATTGAGTCTACTCACTCAATTAGATCTTCATTGCATAAACATATGCTCACCATTTGATATTATGACAAGCTCAAACTTTATCTCTGACAAGATCTTATGAATGTGAAACTTGGCATCCTTGTGTATCTTCTACACATTTGTTTTTAGTTATTGATATTATGACACTTGGCATTCTTACATTAATCCTTGACTATTTGACTTTAAACTCCTCTAGAGATTTACTGTGTAAGCTCTGTGATTGTGACACTTGTCACTAACACATTTACTTGTAGGTGCTTTTGATAAATTAACTTTACTACAATTTATTAGATCTTCAACATATGATTAAGCACTAACCATTGATCAAGATGGGATAAATATTAAATCTAAGACTTTTGAAATATTAAGGTCTTTGATCATTGCTTGAGCCAATAATTACTAGGTTAAAGGGGCCAGTTTCACAATGACAACAAGGGCTTAAGATATAACTTAAGTAATTAGTTCCTGCCTATATCTAGTCAACATTAAAATAGAACATGCTTTTGAATGCCATGAATAAATCTTATAGGTTTTAATTGTGAAACCTTGGTAATGTCTGAGATCAAAGATAAATCAATTCTAAGCTCATTTATTCTCAACTAATCTTACAGACCATATATTTAAGATGCTCTTGAAAAATACATAATAGATCTTCTATTAATTGATCTTCAAGTGGTTTAGAAATAATCTCTATAAAAGCATGAAAATGTTGCATTGTACAACTTTAAAACATTCCCTTCTCTCCATCAATTCTGCTTGATCCTTTAACATCAATGACATCCATAATTCCCCTTTTGACATCAATGAGAATCATAATGCCAATAATCTCCCCCTTTGGCATTAATGGAAAATTAAATTCTCTAATATTTTCCAATGATCAAAAATTTTGATCTTTATATAGCATTGAATGTATTAGATTTTGATGGACGTGAGCTAAAGCTATTCATACAAACTTTCTCCCCTTAGGCAATGACACTTTTGCAAAAAAATTAACTTGGACCCCTGTTCTAATCTTTTAAACTTTTACAGAGAGCATTTGTACTTTTTCTTCCCCTTTGACATCAATGGCAAAGGGACTCCAACTTTCTCACCATTTGTCAAAATTTTTCTCCCCCTCTATCAGATAAAGGAGTTTGTCCATGAATATGCAACCATCAACTCATTAGAAATTTATAAAAATATGAATACCTCAGTTGCCTTTTCTCTCTTCTTCTAGGGATTAACAAGACTTCTATGATACTCCACTTAGACTCATTCCCTATCACTAGGATCTAGTGATGTGATGTAGGAGCCACCACTCCTAATTTCTATCTCAGATACTCAAATTGTTCCTTGGGAAGAGGTTTGGTGAATATGTTTGTAAATTGATCTTGAGTTGGCACATACTCTATTTTGACCTCTTAATTTGTAACCTTTTCTCTTAAAAAGTGATACTTGATTGATATGTGCTTAGATTTGGAATTCATCACTGGATTCTTTGATATGTTAATAGCTCTTGAATTGTCACAAAGAGTATGGATAGGTGATTTTTATTCTACCTTGATGTCTTTAAGTGTTTTATTCATCCACAAGACTTGAGTGAAACATGCCACTACAACCACATACTATGCTTTTGTTGTAGAAAGAGTAACTAACTCTTGATTTTTGCTCAGCCATGAAACAAGTTTGTTTCCAAGAAAAATTGCACCACCACCAATGCTTCTTCTATCATCCACACTTCCTACCCAATCAACATCTATATACTATCAAAGTGAAATATTCAATTTTAGGATACCATAGATCATAGTCAATTGTGATCTTGATATATCTAAATATTCTTTTCACTATATTGACATGTGATTCTTTAGGATCAGCTTGAAATCTTTTAACCATACACATTACTTGTATGATATTAGGTCTTGATTAAGTTAAGTATAACAAGATACCTATCATTGATCTATACATAGTCTAATTTGCATTAAGGGAGTCATCATTTTTGCTCAACTTACAACCAATAATCATGGGAGTACCTATTGGTTTGCTATCTTCCATTCCAAACTTATTGAGCATTTCCTTAGCATACTTGGTTTGATATATAAGTATCCCTTTATCAAGTTGTGCTATCTATAGACCTAAGAAGAAAGAAATTTCTCCAAGCATAGACATCTCAAACTCATTTTGCATTTGAGTAGCAAATTATTTGCACATTATATTATTTATACGACTAAAAATGATATAATCTACATAAACAACAATAATTAACATATGCCTACCTTCTGATTTGAAGTACAAATTTCTATTTACATAACCTTTATTAAATCCTTGTTCTTGTAGGTACTGGTCTAATCTTAAATACTATGCTTTAAATGCCTATTTTAGACCATACAAAGCTTTCTTATGTCTGCACACATATTATTTTTCCTCTGACAACTGGAAACATTTAAGTTGTTCTATGTAGACTTCCTCTTTTAGGTTTCCATTCAAGAAATCAAACTTAACATCAGTTTTATAGACTTTGAACTTCTTATAAATAGAGAATGCTAGAAACATTATTATAGCTTCCAATCTAGCAATTGAATCAAATGATTCCTTAAAATATATGCCTTTAACTTCTGCATATCCTTTACACACCAACTTGGCCTTATTTCATATGATAGTTCTATCCTCATTGAGCTTATTTCTAAAGACCCATTTTGTACCTATTAAATTCTTTTTTGAAGGTCTTATAGCTAATTCACAAGTTTTTTTATTTTCAATTTGGCTCAATTTTTCTTCCATGTATTTTAGCCAATTCTCATCCTTACTAGCTTCAACATAGCTCTTAGGCTCAATTTCAAATATTAGAGCAACACCTACTTCCTATTCATTACAATGCTTCTCCTTGTTTTAAATACTTAATTTTTATTACCAATGATCTACTCTATAGGATGATCCTTTTGAAAAAATATTGTAGGTGCCTTTTTATTTTCTTCCTCATGATCTTCATTAGATGCTTTATCTTCATAATTTGATTTTCCATTATAGATTTATCTGTTAGGTTTAACATATTTCAAGACTTCTTCAACCTTCAAATTGATGATCTCTATAATCTTGTGTATCATTTTGTTGTAACATATGTAGGCTTTGATTTCAGTGGAAAAACCAAGAAAAATTCCTTCATCACATCTTGATTCAAAGCTTCCCAGTTTGTCTTTTTTTTTCCTAATGTATCATTTGCTTCTAAGCACTCTAAAATACTTAATAGAGGTAAGTTTTCCATACCATATTTTATAAGGATTTTTATCACTATTTACCCTTAGTTGAACTCTATCCAAGATATATACTACTATTTGGACTGATTCTCTCTGGTACACGTTAGGGAACTTGGCCTCTTTTAGCATTATTCTATCCATCTCCTTGACTATCTTATTCTTTCTTTCAATAACTCCATTCTACTATGGAGTCTTTTATATAGAGTAATGCCTTTCTTCTTACTTTGTGTTGTTGGTCTTACAAAGTTTGTTCTATATTGTTTAGATATGTGACCAAAATTATTTCAATTATAGCATATTACATTTGTATCAATTTGTTCTCCTTTTAGGTACAACCCTACATTCAATAGCCTTATGACCAAACTAATTAAAAGTATAACAATAACCATAAAAATATGAGGAATACCTGGTCATAGCATTTCTTTGTGTAGGATGAGAATTTCTTCTAAACTCTAGATTCTTCAAGTCTCTCACTCTTGTGTAACCATCTGCTTTAGCTACCTTTGTGTTTTGCATCTTCCTTGAGTTTGTAGAGATTTGCTCATTGATCTTTTTCCTTTCTTAAAGATTCTTTTCTCCTTTAGTTATCTTCACATCAGTATTCCTTGTGTCTATCTTTATATTCTTGAAATATTTATCTTTCTTTGCTCATGATTCTCTTTCTACTTTGAAGTTTTCATATAGGTTAGCAGATGTACTAGTTATGGGAATTTTCCCTTTTTCAAAACCAAGACTAGATATTTTTTTGGAAAGATTTTTAGAGTTGATCAATTTATCAAGAATGTCTGATCCTCATTTTAGCTTCAAACCTTTGTCTATTTATTCTTTAGCTTTATCAATTTCTTTTCTCAAAGCCACTATTTATGCTTCTAACTTCATGCACTCATTAGATTTAGATTATATTTCAAGTTTTACTACATCTTATATTATTTTTGCCTCTTCAACTTATGCCTTTATGCTAACCACCATATGATCATATTTTTCAAGACTTTTGGATATTTTTAAAATTTCCTTTTGTCAAAGCTTCTTCTATTTTGAGTTCTCTTTTCTCAGCTTGTCAATTTCATATAGAGCATAGATGATTTGACACTTTAGATCCACCTCTCATTATTATTCATTTGAGTCTTTAAATTCTTCTTGATCCACAAAAGTTATCCTAATGTTATGAATAAGACTTCCTTTTCTTCAACCGCAAAGGCACAGTTATGGTCATCATCAGAACTATCACAATCATCCAATGAATCATTATCTTCTCTTGTGTATAGTCCCTTATTATTTTTTAATAAGTTCTTATTAGAGTAGTGGGGTTTCACAATTTTACTATCCTCTTCTTGCTCAAAGTTATCTTTTTTATTATAAAGGCATTTAGCAGCAAAATGTCCTACCTTACCATAGTTAAAGCATTTAAGGGGTAACTTGCCTTTGTACTTTCCAGACCCTCTTCTTAATCTTCTAAAAATTTTGGCTTCTTCTTCATTAGTCTCTTCAGATCTGGATGTAGGTGATTCTACCTTTACTAGTTTGGATGCTTTAAATGCAACTTATCTCTTGAAGGTATCTATTTCTCCCAATCTTATCTCATAGGTTGTGAATGTTTCATGTAACTCATCAATAATGAGTTTATCCATATCTCTTGCTTCCTCTATTACAAATATTTTTGAGTCATACCTTGATGGTAGAGATCTTAGGACCTTTTTTATAATGACCAAATATTTCATCTCTTCTCCAAGGCCTTTGATTCCATTGACTATTTCATCTTCTCTAAGGAGGTAGTCTAAAATTTTATCTTCTTCATTCATTTTAAGGCTTTCAAACTTGTGTTTGAATGTTTTTAGTTTGGCCTAATTTACATTTTCATCACCTTCATAGATGTTCTTTAATTTTTTCTAGATATCTTGTGCATTTTAATAATGCATCACTTTGTCAAACTCTAAATTAGACAATCCACATAGAATAAAATTTTTAGCCTTGGCATTATTCTCATATGCTTTCTTGGTAGACTGATTAGTAGGAGTTGTAGCAGGAGCTGTATATCCATTTACAATAGACATCCATACATCAAACCATAACAAATATAAATATTCTTCCATTATAATTATCCAAAATTCATAGTTTGAACCATCAAAGAGAGGTGCTAAATTTGAGGAAGAGCCTTCTTGACTAGCCACTTGTGCTCACCATCCAAGATCTACATGAATTGATTAATCTTCTTCTAAGAACTAGGGATCTGATACAAATTGTTAGAATACAACTATCTATTGAAAGAGGTTCCCTAATTTTTGAAAGAATTAGGCCATGTTGAGCAAGCAACAAAAAATGGTTAATTTTCTATAAAATATTGTTAAGTATTTTGGAATGATAGAAACATGTTAGTGAAACTAGAATCTCTGGTTGAGATTATATATGGAACATGAATACATCTGAGAGAGGAGAAAATGGGAGTATCTAAAAGACCAAACTAGATATTATCATTAACCTAGTGTGTGTAATTGAGTTAATTTACCACTTATTAGAACCTATATAGAATAGCTACTATAAATCCAATCATCAGGATAGTTAATCATATCATAATAACACTTACTTGGACATTACTCTAATACCATATAAGTGTTCATAGTCCTGATGGAGTTGTCTTTGATCCCACTCAAGGCCTTACTCTACTATCAGTTGGGTTTCCATAGTTCTGGTAGAGGTTCCCTGAATCACTAAGAATTGAGATTTTTAAAAATTGATTTTTATTTTATTTTATTATTTTATCTTTTATTTTCTTTTCTTAGCATCTCAATTTTAGGTTGGGGATAACTATAACAAGTGAAAGGCAAAATTATATATATTTTCACCCTAGATTTTTAGCATAATAGGTTCATCGAGGCAAACTTAAAAACCATTAAGATGTGATTTTAATGCTTGGTTTTGAGAGAATGTCTTCATTGACCAGATAGTTTATCCAAAATTAACCTAACTTAAACAAATTTAGATTTCAAGATAGCTCAAGCTTTTGACATTGATTTAGAAATATAATCTACCACTACAAACTACTCAAAACACTTATGTGCACTAGAATGCCATTTGGGATACCTATGACAAGCCTTATTTTATTCATTATTTGACCAAAATGAGAACCTACTAGGAAAATATATGGGTTGGGCCAAAAAGAGACAAACAATGAAGACAAACAATGAAAAGTAAGAAAATCAAGAAATGCAAACTAACAAAAAAATTGGAAATAAAGAAATAAAAGGATAGAGAAAGTATTTAAAGGAACTTGAAAACCTAATTAAAGCATGGAAGTAGTGTTTAAGTAACTTTACTTTAATATGTAATGGTATGCCATCACCAATTAGACACCTTAGGTTAAAATCATTCGCACCCAAGATTTCATAGATTTGGTAAGGACCCATGCACATGGCATCAAAATTTTCCTATTATCACTTTTTTTCATGAGACTTGTACTAGATAAGGAATAAATCAGAGATTAAGAAGGATTTTAATTTCACTTAGTTGTCAAACTAATTTTTGATGACCTCTCGGTATTTGATAAAATGTAGTAGGGCTACATCACATTTTTAATCTTATTGAATTAGGTTAAGGAGGTGAGATTCTATCTTATCATCAATTTACAAATAGTCTCTCATGAATTATAATGTGGGGATTCTCAAGTTAAATGGAAAGATTAGGTCTTGGCCATAAACAAGATGATACAGTGATATTCTTAAGTTTGAATTAACTCTAGTCTTATCAGCCCATAATAAAAATTTCAACACACTATACCAATCCTTAGGGTTCTTTGTTAAGACTTCCTGAATTATGTATAAAAAGTTTTTATTATTAGATTAAACCACCCTATTATCTTATGGGTAATAATTATAAGAGAACTTGAGGATTACCTAATTTTTCTTGGCCCATTCAATAAATTAAAGATAAGATAAATCAGGGCCATTATCAGAAACTAGAGTGGCAGGCATCCCAAAACTAGTGATGATATGATCTTTTAGGAATTTGATTAACACATCATTTATGAAATTATTGAACACTTGAGCTTCAATCCAATGGGTAAAATAATAAATTACTATAGTAATAACCTTGTGTCTTATGGAGGAATTAGCATTGATTTCTCCAATGAGGTCTAATCCCCATTTTATGAATGGCTAGACCTTAATCATCGATTGCAATAGCATGGTAGGGGTATGTTCTCTATGTGTGACAACTTGGTAGATATGATAGCTTCATAGGTGAGCATGATCATCTTTAAAAACATGCAACTAGTAATACCCTATCGTGAGTATCTAATGAGTGGAAACATTTCCTAAATTATGACTAGTTATTTACTTCTGATAGAAATCATTGAGTAATCTAATTGACTCTTATTTGTTAAAGCATCTCAAATATATCCCTACATGATTCTTTCTATATATCATGCCTAAATTGATCATAAAGTTAGTACTTTTTAGGTATAGGTATCTTCTTTGAGTGGAATTTAGATGACTTGGGCACTCAATATTGAGTAAATAATAGACCACATCTTAGTATCAATCATCATTTGTGATATCTTGTATGGTGTGTAATTGGAAAATGATCTATTATTTTACTTCATCCATTACATTACTGAGTCCTTGACCTTATACAAGATTCATTGGTTGGATTTATACATTAAACTCTTAGATAATAGTCATCTGCTTGCCTCTTCACTCACTTAACTAATTTTGTATTAACATAGCCTTTAATACTAGGTCAAGTACCAATGCAAATATATTTCTATGAAGGATGTCAGACTTATACTTCTTGACTACTTTGATTAAGGAAAAAACTGGTTTATTGATCATTAAATACCTAAATTCAACATTGTGGAGTGGATAAATCATGAATGAGACCAGTATATCATTTCTCGCTTATTGATTTTATGTTATGACAATAAAAATTGAGTGTTTAGAAGTAAATGTTTAGATGTAAAAGGTTAGCATATAGTTAGGATTGATAAGCACTAGTGTATTTACATTACTGTCTTGATCTAAGAAAAATTTGTTTATGTTTTATTGATCCATTCAATCTCTACATCCTTATTTATCATGTTATTAAGTGGTCAAAATATCTATGAAAAACCTAAAATGAACTTCCTTATGAAGTTTATTTTGTCTAAGAATTATTTCATATCTTTTTTACTACCAATAAATAGAATTTTGAGAATTGATTCCACTCTCTCTGGGTCTATTGAAATGCCTTTTTTAGAGATGATGTGACCCAACAATTTACCTTATGTGACCCCAAATATAAAATTATTCAAGTTCAAGGAGATTATATGATCTCTGCACCTTTGTAATACTTATCTCAAGTCCTTCACGTAGTATTCTTAGTTATTGGAAAAGATAATCAAATCAATAATGTAAATGGCTATGCATTTATTAATAAGATCATTAAATGCAATATCCATGACACATTGGAAGGTATCACCCATATTGATTAGGCTGAATGGCATCCTTTTATATGTGAATGTACCCCAATTTATTTTCAATGATATCTTGATCTAGTCCTCATAGTTGACCACTACCTGATTATACCCTGAGTAACCATCAAGAAATGACATCATTTGAGAACCATTCACTATTTGTAAGACTTCATCTAGTGAAGGCAATCGATAGTTATCCTTTTCTATTTATTTATTCAAATTATGAAAGTCCACACAAAACCTTATCTCTCTATTTTTATTTGGAAATAACATCAAATTATCCACCCATGTGGAGTGATTGACTGAATTGATGATTATTGCTAAGATTAATTTCTACACTTCTTTGAATATCAATGGTTCTAGAAATAGATTTACTAGTCTTTGCCTCTGACGGAATGGTTTGACTCCTAATTTGAGAGGGATAGTATGTGTGAGAATAGAAGTTTTGAAAAATTTCAAGTCCTTGTATTTCCACACTATAACATCCTTAAAATCTTTTAAGTATTGAGTAAACTCTTACTTTTCCTTTTTAGTACATGTGCCTAAAAACTCATGCTTTGATTCATTATCATTGCCTAGATTGCAATGTTGGGGCATCATACCTTTAGTCGGGGATAATTTTTATTTTTCACCTTAATAGCCCATGTTAAATAACCATTCTAGTGAGACCATTCCCTTTGGTATACTACTGGTTTTCAAATTGATTACCCTTCTTGATCGAGTTCAAAATCTTATTTGTCATCTTCGTCAATTATCTAAGACTAAAATACATTCATATTTTAGATGAATTTGATCATATTTTGATCCTCTTTGAATACCTAAAACTTCCTAATATTATTGGGAATAGGATTAGATACTAACTCCACTGAGAACCTTCTCAAATGCATCCACTATATAATTTATTCTATGAGGCAATGTTTGAAATTTCAATGCATCAATATATTTTATTAAGTTTCATACATGACTATGGCATCTAGATAGATGATTGTCATTAAAAGTGTATTAAATTATTACCTACTTGAACAATAGGTCTGAGTTTCCAAGTACCTTAATATTATTGACTTTCTTCCTTAATGCAAACTTGAGATCGTGGACTAGTTTCTCATATTCAACTACATTATTCATGCAATCAAATTATAGGCAAAATACAACTAAGTATGAATTTCCCCATGGGTTGATGAGTTATAAATTGGTACCACACCCACTCTTGGACTTAGAGACATCAAATTTTAGACTCTACAAATGGTTTTTATATTTTTACATTAGTTCTGATAAGTAGGTGTTGCTGCACCATTAACTTCTTCACTAGTTTTCTTAATGCCTAGTGGATGTACATTTTGATTTTTAGTTTATAAGGACCTTCTAGTTAAGTCCTTAGTGAAAAAACTAGGTATAGGGTTGTATAGAATGGTTATTTTCTCATCACATGAGATTAACAACTCCTTATTTTACTTGGAAAACTCTCTTTTAAATTGTTACTTTTTGACTCAACCATACCCAATGCTGATAATATGTGTTGACAACCTCATTCTACACTTAGATTAGTTGGTTTCACATCCCCATATACTATGAAAACACTAGGGAATGAAGTTATCATAGGTACACAAAGGAAATAATCCTCTTCTAGCTAATATTACTTCTCATTTTTAAAATTTTATTGCACATGTAACATGTTAATGGAGAGGTTTACATAAATTTTTGCTTCTTTCTCAAGTGAGTAGACCTTGAGATATGATTCTTCATACATGATTTCATTAATTTTATTATAATTTGTGATCATGTGAATCATTTTAAGCTCACATTAAATTTTTATTTGATTGGGCATGCCTCACTATGGGAGCCACATGTGAGAGAAGTCAATCACCATGTAAAGATTTAATGTTCTCAACCAATCTCTATTTAGAAGCATACCATAAGCATCAAGTATACACACTACTTGAATGTAAATTAACTATTTCACTCTAAGATCAGATGTTAGATGCATATGGATGTGGTTTAACTCACCAATAGCCTTATCTTCTAACCTTTGCAACTTCACAACTTTTTTATTTGACTTCACAGGAGTTAAACCCAACTATTGGAAAACTGCATAAGGCATCATGGTATCAAAAGCACCTGAATCCACTAAATAATTATGTAATTATTTACCAAAAAAATGGATTGTTAGGAGGAAAGGAGGAGTTTTATATTTATCTTTGTATATTATAATATGGGCATTAATGATCTGTAATCAATAACAATCAAGTGTCATAACAACAGAAAACACACTTGAATAATGGATCAAAACCTTAAATTTATGATTTAATAAAAAATAATATTTTAAATGATTACAAAATTTAATAACAGATTTTAAATATCCATAATATACTAAATTTAAAGAGTGTAATAATAATACAAGAGACAAAATTGACAAAAATACCAGAACTAATTTGATAACAAAGTTCAACATAATGGCCTGTCTCTAGATCCACTCAAAGTGAGGACCACTCCATTATATTATCACAAAATAGATTTAAAATTTATTTAGAAGTATTTTAAATTATCTTCATGGGTTTAACTCTATTGAAGAGATACTCTCAAACCAAAATTATATAGCTTGAGGCTTTTAAAAATCTCTTTATTGCTCTCTAACACCTTTCTAACACTCAGTCTTCAAATACATTCAAAACTTGATAACAGAATGAGCCCCTCACCCCTTTATATAGGTTCATAGATCCATAAAAGGTGGGATTAGATGATTATCCTTTCCAATTTCAAATAATATTCATAATTATCCCAAGATCATTAATTGTGGGATTTAACATTATTCCCTTTTTTATCCACCCTATTTTATGGGATTTATATTATACCATTATAATTTTATATGGAATTTTGATAATATCCCATATATGTAATTTTTTGGCTTCCACATAACTATCAAAATACTAATTAATTGTAATAAGTGAGGAAGGAGTGAATTAATAAGCTAGCATTTAATTGGTCCATGTTGCCATGCCATCATTTGACCACAACTTTGACTAGCAATAACTTTTACATACAAACTCAGAATTGGTCTATTCAAAATGCACCTGAAAGCTCTTGATGAGATTTACACCATGGTAATGATAAATATATAATTTTATGACTTCATTTTGGAGCATATATGGATCCTTCTAAATCAATCCTCCCCATTAAGAGCCTTTGGACATCCAAAAGTTGATTAATTGGTAAATAAGGTTAGGGTATTTCTCCCTCACTTTTTTGGCATCCATCCATTTGGCCTTGTTTAGGTGCATCCATTTGAGACCAAATTAAATATACTCAACATCTCCTCATCATGAAGTCTTGAACCTTCTAGTCAAGAATTATATCTATCTATAATTTTGTTAGATACTCAGGAGAAAAATCATCAACAAAAGGAATGGATACACTCTCATCATGATCTAAAATCATCAAAGGCTCATACAGTTTGAGATTATCCACATTTAAAAATAAATAAATCTACATATAAGATGGAAAATATAATTAGAAAGCATTTTTACCAATCTTTTTCATAATCCAAAAAGGACCATACTAGATTGGTTTCAACTTTTTACCTTCACCTATCAGCCTTTCCTTACTGATGTGAAGCTATACCAAATCACCTAAAATAAATTGGTGATCATCATGATGTTTATCATGTCTTACTTTGTACTTTGCCTAAATTTTCTCTAATTTATCTTGGATAGTTTGGTGTACCTACTATATCTTTTCAAAGAACTTCTTGGATTTATCATCTTTACATTTTGTTGGGTGAATATTTTGTCACCAACTAACTGATGGAAAAAATAGGTTGTTTCAACCACATCATAAGGAGATTGATCAGCCAAATGTGTAGGTTTACCACATCAAAAGGGGACAAATCTCTCCTCTCATCAAGAGGAGGTTCCCTATAAATATGAGGTGCTATATACTATATATATAATCTAAAAATAACACTCAGGGTTAGGACAACACCATCCATATATTTTTTTTCAAAGATAATGTTCACAAACATAGGAGAATTCTGGTGAAAACACTAAAGGCACTTCTCTTCTTTCAAAAGTGGTCTGCAACAAACAACAATAATTCTTTTTGGTAGGTAACTGACAAGTAAAAGTAATAGGGTGCAATAACCAGTAGAATGAGGTGTAGCACAAAGTCTCCATCTCAACTACCAAAGAGTGAAACATACAAAGGAAAATGGGGGCACAAAGTCATCCCAAAATCCTTTACATAGAAACAAAAAAAAACAAACACACTAAAGACAATTATGGCAGCACAAAGTCTTTCCACAGTCGGCTTCATGACATCTTCTTGATAGCTTCCACTAGTTCTGCTTGTTAAATTAAATAGAAAAGAATGCTTCTAGGAAATAGACATAAGAAAAATTTCCTAAATAACAAAAGCTATTCTAGCAAAAAGTCTGAAAGGTCACTTGTTTTCTCATTCAAATAAAGAAATACGATTAACAATCTGAGCTCAAAGTCTTAGGAAATGCCTTTCAAGTTGTGCTTATATAACAGAGAGATCCCCTTTGCATAAAAATAAGAGATTACAATATATAGCACTCCAAGAAAGACTTGGGCACTTTGTTTCATGGAATGGCCCATGCTGCATTCAATGCCTTGAATGCATTTTTAGTTCTATCAAGGGACCATGCTAAAATAGGGCATCTGTCTTAACTGTGGCATGTCAATTCATCTCAAATATCTCCTCCAAAGTATAGGCCACTTGGTATTCTTCTTGATATTTATGCAACTATCCACTTTGCCTTTAATCAATGGAGAAAAATAAGCTGCATCCTTGAGTGCTCACATTCTCTAATGTCCACCTAGTGGATTGTTTCACCTACTAGAATAACTTTTGCACAGATATTTCTGGTCTTTCCCTCTTGTTCCCTCTACTCTTAACACATTTTATCTCTTCCTCATGATCTGATATCTCAAGCTATCTCTTCGCTTTCTATTGGCTCTTTTAGCTTCTTCTTTAGCTGGTCGACTGAGTTTGTTTTAAGGTTCCATGCCATATTTGAAAATAAATAGGCATTTTATTACCTTGAATATGACATCTATGGGGACGTCACTGGTCGCTTGAAACTTGAACCACATTAAACCTTGAACCTTTGAACCATGAGAGTGCATTGGTTTAATGGTTCAATAGTTTAGGTGGTCTTATTAGCTCGTTAGTTCAATTGCTTCTTTAGTTCAATCACTTTCTTGCCTCTTCAGTTGAACCATTTATTTGAACTTATCTCTGGAATATTTAACTTCCTTACTTCACTTGAAGCTTCCTTAAACCTTTAAACCTTTGAACCATTTTGGTTCAAAGTTAAACGGTTCATTCTCTTTCGCTAAATCCTTTGGTCCTTTAAAGTTTCTGGATCCTTTTCTTTTCTATTGAACTCGTTGAACCTTAAAACTTTGAACCTTTTAGTTCAAGGTTCAACGGTTCAATGATTCAATATTTCTTCTTTGAAGTCTTCTTTCATTTAAGTCTTTTGATCTTATTGAACTCATTGAACCATTTTGGTTCAAGGTTCAATGATTCAACGGTTCAACCTTCACTCTTCGAAGCCTTCTTTTCTTTAAGTCCACTGATGTCATTGAACCTTTGAACATTTGGAGGTGGGGTTCAATGGTTTAATCTTTTGTTTGAAGCCTGTCGATAAGTCTTTTGATTGAAATTCAACGTTGGACCAGCCTTGAAATGCCTAAGTGTTGGGAACTTGTTTCTTTGTGAGAACTCACCGTTGAAGTTGTTGAACCTATTAAACCTATGAGTCCCTTAGCTGAAAAAGATTGAATAATTTGAAGAATTGGAGCACTCAGAACATTTTTTGAGAATGGAAGAGATATTTTTGGCCTGCAAGACCAAAATAGTTGATATGTTGTCCCCAAAAATGAGTGATAGATTTTGGGAACAACATTTGGCTCCAGTTGGGGAACTTCCATCAATTGTAAAAATAATCGAAGGGAGTAAAATCCAAAATCTCCAGTGCCTTTAAGTATGCCATTGGGCTATGAAGTCATGCTACACAAAAAATAAAGGCACAAAAAAGAAATGAAAATAAAAATCACCAAACAAAAATAAAGACTATACAAATATACATATGTACAACTGATGTCACTTGATACTTCAAGGATTGAAGTGCTTTAGGTGCTGCCCACTATGAGGTAGTGAAAAGGGCATGCCATCTTGATACTTCAATAGGAAACTATTTTTACCATTGAGCTGATGGATAGTAAATGGGCCTCTCCATAGGGAATCAAATTTCCCATGCATTCCCTTTGGTTCTCTTCTCTTTTCCCATAACAAAACTTGATCACCAATCTAAAAATCACAAGTTTTTACTTTTTAGTCAAAGAGCTTCTTCACCAAACTTTGATGCATAGCAATTCGATCTACCACCATAATTCAGTGCTCATCAAGTTCAGTTAGGCACATGATCCTCTTGTCGATGGAGCTTTCATATGTCTGATCTTTGACCACCTTTACCAATTTTAGTGCTGGAAATTCTAGGGTGATTGGTATTTCTACATTGAGACCATACAATATTTGGAATGGTGACATACCTATCACCCTCTTGGGTGTAATTTTTTTTGCCTATAAAGCATCAACCAATGCTTTATGCCATGTTCATTGGTTGTCATCCACTAGGTTGCTAATGATGGTCACCATATTCTTATTACTCGATTTTGCTTAGACATTTCCTTGTAGAAAATAATTAGAGGCGTGGGAGAGGGTAATCCCATAATAAAAATAGAACTGAGTGATCTCATGAGAAGATAAATAGGTTGCATTCTATCACAATCTTGGTTGGGACCCCAAACCTGGAAATGATGTTTTCTTTGAGGAAATTGCATACTACTTCTGAAGTAGCATGCTTGAATGGAATAGCTTCCACCCATTTGGTGAAGTAATCTATGGCTATGAAGACATAATTATGTCCAACACTTGAAGATGGGTTTACAACACCAATAAAATTGATTCCCCATTACTGAAATGGCTCTTCTATTACCACTAGATTGAGAGGTAATGCAACCAATTTGGGTCTTCCAACGAACTGTTGACATAATTCACATTTACATACCCATTTGTACACATCTTAAAATAGGGTAGGCTAATAATATCTAGCTCACAAAATCTTATGGGAAATTATAGGCAAAAAAAAGTGTCCTCTAGAGGTTAGATTATGGAAGGACTCCAAAAGTTGGTTCTTCTACTCTTTATCCACACAACAAAGGAACACCCCATCAAGATTCCTCTTATACTTACTGTTGTCTCACAGGATAAAATTGGTAGCTTTTAACTTGATAGTCCTCTTTTCTTTACAAGATAGGTGAGCAAGAACTCACCATAAGTAAGGAAATGAGCAATACTCGAATACCACTCATTCATGGTAGAGATAAAGAGGACTATTGGTGTGTCTTCAATTTCTACTTCTTCATGCCCTATTTCTTTTGGTCTGTTGTCAGTAATCAATTGATAGAGACCCCTTCCCCACACAAGCTTCATTGATTTGATAACTAGATCAAACTCATAAATTTTAGCAATCCAATTGCCCCTTTTAGTTTCAAACTCCTATTGAGTTAATATGGATTTGACTATGGTATTAGGAATTAGGGCAATAATATGTGAATTCAAGATGTAAAAATGGAATTGCTTTACTACCTTTACCACTGCATAGGCATGCTTCTCTAGATTTGAATATTTCAGTTTATGAGCTTTGAAAGGACAGCTCATGAAGGATATGGGAGATTCCACACCTTATTTATTCTGTTGAACTAGAATTGCTAAAAGTGTGTGGTCAAAAGCATAACTATACATTGTGAAATATTTGGTATAATCTGGACAAACCAAAATTGGGGCATGGGTGATAGATATCTTGATGTCTCAAAATGCTAATTTGCCTTCTTTAGTCCAACTAAAAGTGGCCTTTCCCTTCATCATGTTCACAATGTGGTGAGTCTTCTCGGTGAACTCAGGAATGAACCTTCATAAAAAATTCACCTTTTCAAAGAAAGAGTGAACTATAGTCTTACTTATGTGTAGAGTAAGCTCTTAGATGGATTTGACTCTTTTTGAGTTAATATTTATGCTTTCTCTAGATATAATGTGTTCGAGAAGTTTCCCTTCTATTACCCTAAAAATAAACTTCTTGGGATTTAGAGAAATGCCATTCTAGCGATATCATTCTAGCACTTATTACAAATGGCACACATGATCAGGATGATTCTTGGAGAAGACTGTTAAATCATCAAGGTACACCACAATGAACTTACCCATTTCATCTTTGAAAGCAAAGTCCATTGCTCTCTAAAAAGTGGTGCCAACATTTATCAGGCTAAATGGTATTCTCTGATACACAAAGGTGCCCCAAGGTGTGGTGAAGGCAGTCTTATATTAGTCTGCTTCACCAACTTCCACTTGATTGTATAGTGAGAAATCATCTAGCATTGATAAAATCTCTAAACCAATACTATCTGAAGAACCTGGTCCATGATGGGTAGAGGGTAGTTATCCTTTAAGGATGATTGATTCAAAATTTTGAAGTCCATGTAGAGGCAAATTTTGCCATTTTTTTCTCATAGGAACTATGTTTACAATCCATGTGGAATGATGGATTGGGAAAATTATTCTAGCATTCAACATTTTCTATATTTTAGCCAAAATAGTACCTGATATCTTTGGATTATACTATCGAGATTTCTACTTGAAAGGCACTGAATCACTCTTGAGAGGAATTTTATGGTGAATTTCTTTAAGCTTGAGCGACTTTAGATCATCATAGGAGTATGCCAAAACATCCATGTACTAGAAAAACATGTCAAAATTTTGAGTTTCTCCTCCAGAGTGTAGCACTTCTCAATGTTCACCATCTTGGGATTTTTCTTGGTACCCAAATTCATCTAATCAAACTCCTAGGAGGAGCTTGAATCCAATTGTTGCTGTTTGATGAACCTGTCGTGCTTGTCAAATAGTTTCTCAAGGGAAACCAATCCTTTGGGCATTTTATTCCCTTTTAGCTTTAGGAATTCTTTACCTACGTCTGAACTTGTTTCAAGGGCTGATTCAAGTTTTTGAGGCTCACTACCTTTGAAGTGAAGTTGTTTAAAGCTATCTTTTTGTTCCAGAAAGGTGATTTAGTTTTTGTCTTTAAACACTTACCAATGATTGGTGTTGTCAGGAACACTTGGTCAAAAGACCAGTTTAATGGTGTACTTGTCTCCCTTAAAATTTTGGTGAAGAATCAAGAGAGTTGTAGAAACAACTAATGCATTAGCTCAATCATTAAATTCCCTGGGTATTGTAGAGACACTGAAAGCATCAAAGCTTTCAATTTGATCCCAAACTAGATTGTGGTAATGACACAATCTTCCACTCTTGGTTTGATACAGGTTCCTCACTTGACAAACCACTATCTCAACATCTCCTTTGGCGTGAAGGAGTTTGATGCCCCTATCTCAAGTAGCCTTCAATCTAAGTAGCAACGATTCATATTCAATAGTATTATTGATGTTAAAATGTAATTTGTATGAAGAAGGAAAAATATCTCTTTGAGGAGATATTAAAACAACCCCAGCTCCAAAACTGGTAGAAGAATAACTGCCATCAAATTTGAGAATCCACATATTATCAAAAACTAACCTTTCTTTAGATTTTTATTTGTTTAGAGGGAAGGATTCTTTTGGTCTTACAATGTGCTTTATTAAGTCTTTTGTTATTTTATTTGAACCAATTTTTAGATTGTCATCTTTAGAAGTTTCATTAGTTAGGATAAGAACATCCTCTGTAGTCAAGAAGTAGTTATCCACACCTGAAGACTCAAATAGAATTTGAGCTTTAGGCACTGATGTTTCAGTGACAACATATTTTGCCTCCTTCTCAAGAAAAAATCTCTACATGATGCCTTTGATCGAGATCCTTACTTCAGACAGGTCCATACTTAACTCACCACCAACATCCTTGCAAAAATTTCACCCAAGAAGAATGTTGTATGAGGCTGGGATGTTGGCCACCAAGACTGTCATCTTAATTCTCTTATCTAGAAATGCCACAAATGCAAATTAGGCATCTTTGATTTGTCCCAATAGTGGCACTTGTTTTTTCTCCATGGAGAAACATCTCCTAAATGTCTTGGTTAGTGTGAGTCTAAGAGATTCTACCACTTTGGTAGGCATGACATTGTCAAATGCACCTGAGTCTATGATACAATTATTTAGCTAGTGTCTATTTATCAGTAGGGAGACACAAAATGGTTATGTCCTCCTAGGAGCAACAAGAGGAGTAATGACAAGGTTATTCTGGGTGGATGTGGTAGTCACCTTTGGAATAGCTGGTCCAACAGGGATGATTTTATTCTTTACACAATGAACCAACTTATCCAACTACTCAGGGTTGGATTATAGGAATTCAAATTCAAACATTTGAATTTTGGTTTTCTTGACATGGTCTATTATGTCAAATGTCTGAAATGAATTAGGAACAAGGGAAGGTAGTTCATCCTTCTAGTTTTTTGGAGAGGTGGTATTGGTCTATGAATTTGAAGTTGAAGATGAAGGAATGCTTGATGTACTTACCTCTTTAGTGATCATCAAGTGCTTTGATTGAAAAGTCAGAGTGGTTCCTCGCTTAGCAATTGAAATTATTTGTTAAACTCAGTCCTCTATTTCTTCTTTATCAGCTTACTGGGCTGACTGGTTCTGGGACTAGGTGAATACAATGTATGATCTATCAAATGCTTCACCTTTACTTTTGGGTTTATCTTGGTAATTCAAGAAACCAATGTTGGAGTCTCCTACTAATTCTTCTTGGTATTTTTCAAAGAGATCAATGTCATTTTCTTGGTTCAATTCAATCTTGAAAGAGAAATCAAATTCTATTTTAAGATATCCAATTGCTGAATTGGTTGGAGGTGCTTTAATTGTAAGCTTCCCATGTGGGGGAGGAAGATAATTTGGTTACCCTTGATTCCTAGTAGCATTGCCTTGGTATGATTGATTAGGTAATGTCCTCTTTGGTATATCTTGGTACAAAGGAGGAGTAGACATCCCTTGCACCATTTGCTTTCTAAGAGTTAGCAACTCATTTGCCAGCTTTTACACCATAGTATCATTGGTGCCTGTAGATGGATATTTAGAGGATGAAGAAGATTTATCTCTATTAAGATCTCTCCTTATCTTCCTCACCAAGATGAGATCATCTTCCACCTCAGTAGCTAAATCCTACACTATAGCAAGGTCTATATGACCAGCATGTCTCAATAAGAAACTCACTTCAGGAAGCTAAGAGTTGATGAAGAAACATTTGAGATTCTCAACTATTAGCTGAGTAATGGTAGGAATCATATTCCTTAGCTTGTTGAAACTTAGCTATGAAGTCCCTCATAGGTTCATTAGGCTCTTTTTTCATTTGTGTGAGCTGGGCTAGTAGGGCATGCACATCTTCTATGGGCTTGAACCTAGCTTTGAATTTGGCTTTGACAGTGTTTTAGTCAATCATAATTTATGCTTATAGATGATAAAACTAGTCTATAGTAGTGCCTTGCAATGTTTCCACAAATAGCCTGACTACTATGCCATCATACTCCACACCTATCATGCCATAGGCTATGCTGAAGACTGAAATATGTTCATCAAGATGAACTCTCCCATCACCATAAAATTTGGGGAAATACTTCCTTGAACTGTGAGGTAGCTCATGTAGAGTTGGGGTTAGATTGAGAAGGCCAAAAGAGTTACCCCAAGGGCCTTGAACTGCCATGATTTGACTACTGAAGGGAGGGATAAAAAATGTCTGAGGGGTATATATTGATAAAGCTTTGCTAATAGTAGAAATGGATGCTTTATTTGGTAATGGAGACCAAACTTTGGTAGGAGGAAAAATCTTGGTTCACTGAAGGTGAGATGGAGAAAGAAATAGGTCAAAATCACTTTTCTGTACCAACTCAAATACAGGGTCAACAATATCTTTAGATCTATGGCTTCTTGTATATCATGGATCTACCAGAGTGTAAAATTGAAATGGATAAGGATAGGGACTGCTTCAATTTGAAGCTTGAGGCTTCAAACAACACAAAATGTTCCCTAGTGGAGTCACCAAAAACTATTGGGTGAATATTTTGTCACTAGCTAACTGATGGGAAAAATAGGTTGTTTCAACCATAGCATAAGGAGATTGATCAATCAAATGTGCAGGTTTACCACATCAAAAGGGGATAAATCTCTCCTCTAATCAAGAGGAGGTTCCCTATAAATATGAGGTGCTATATACTATATATATAAGCTGAAAATAACACTCAGGGGTAGGACAACACCATTCATCTCTCTTTTTTTAGATATGATGTTCATAGACATAGGAAAATTTTGGTGAAAACACTGAAGGCACTTCTCTTCTTTTAGAAGTGGTCTACAGTAAATAGCAAGAATACTTTCTGGTAGGTAACTGATAAGTAAAAGTAACAGGGTGTAATAACCAACAGAATGAGGTGTAACACAAAGTCTCCACCTCAACTGCCAAAGAGTGAAATATAAAAAGGATAATGGGGGCACAAAGTCATCCCAAAATATTTTACATAGAAACAAAAAAAGCAAACATGCTAAAGACAATTATGGTAGCACAAAGTCTCTCCATAGTCAGCTTCAGGACATCTTCCTGATTACTTCCACTAGTTTTGCTTGTTAAATTAAATGGAAAAGAATGCTTCTAGGAAATAGACATAAGAACAATTTTCTAAATAACACAAGCTATTCTAGCATAAAGTCTAAAAGGTCACTTGTTTTATCATTCAAATAAATAAATATGATTAACAATCTGAGCTCAAAGTCTCAAGAAATGCCTTTCAATTTAGGCAAGGTTTTGCTTCTATAATAGAGAGATCTCCTTTGCATAAAAATTAGATATTACAATATAAAACACTCTGAGAAAGACTTGGGCACTTTGTTTCATGGAATGGCCCATGCTACATTCAATGCCTTGAATGCATTTTTAGTTCTGTTAAGGGACCATGCTGGAACAAGGCATCAGCCTTAACTGTGGCATGCCAATTCATCTCAAATGTCTCCTCTAAAGTATAGGCTATTTGGTTTTCTTCCTGATATTTGCATAGCTATCCACTTCACCTTTACTTTATGGATAAAAATTGGCCACATCCTTGAATTCTCACACTCTCTGATGTCCACCTGGTGGACTATTTCACCTACTAGAGTAACTTCTGCATAGATATTTCTGGTCTTTCCCTCTTATTCCCTCTTCTCTTAGCACATTTTATCTCTTCCTCATGATTTGAGATCTTGGGCTATCTCTTCCCTTTTTTCTAGCTCTTTTGACTTATTCTTCAACTAGTCACTAAGTTTGTTTTAAGGTTCCATGCCATATTTGAAAATAAACAAGCATTTTATTACCTTGAATTTGACATCTGTGGGGACGTCACTAGTCGCTTGTCACTTAAACCACATGAACCTTAAAACATTGAACCATGAGAGTGCATTGGTTTAATGGTTCAATGGTTTGGGTGGTTCTATCAAATCTTTAGTTCAATCACTTCCTTGGTTTAATCACTTTCTTGCCTCTTCGATTGAACCATCTCTTCGAACTTGTCTCTGAAATCTTTTGCTTCCTTCCTTCACTCAAAGCTTCCTTGAAAATTTAAACCTTTGAACCATTTTGGTTCAAATTTTAATGGTTCATTCTCTTTCTTTGAATCCTTTGGTCCTTCAAAGTTTTTGGATCCTTTTCTTTTCTATTGAACTCATTGAACCTTAGAACTTTGAACCTTTTGGTTCAAGGTTCAACGGTTCAACGGTTCAATCTTTCTTCTTCAAAGTCTTCTTTCATTTAAGTCTTTTGATCTTATTGAACTCATTGAACCTTTGAACTCATTGACCCATTTTGGTTTAATGTTCAATGGTTCAATAGTTCAACATTCAATCTTCGAAGCCTTATTTTCTTTAAGTCCATTGATGTCATTGAAACTTTAAACCTGTTGAACCTTTGAACCTTTGGAGGCAGGGTTCAATGGTTCAATGGTTCAATCTTTTGTTTGAATCCCACTGATAAGTCTTTTTATTGAACTTTGGCATTGAACCAACCTTGAAATGCCTAAGTTTTGGGAACTTGTTTCTTTGTGAGAACTCACTTGTTGAAGTTGTTGAACCTGTTGAACATGCGAGTCCCTTAGCTGAAAAAGCTTAAATAATTTGAAGAATTGGAGTGCTCAGAACATTTTTTGAGAAGGGAAGAGAGAATTTTGGCCTGTAGGAGGACCAAAATAGTTGATATGTTGTCCCCAAAAATGAGTGATAGATTTTGGGAGCAACACATTTATCAACATTTGAATCCTATCCATATCAAACATCTAGAGGAGATTTAGGCAAATATCCATAACAAACTTCAAAATGAGATTTCATAGTAGAAGAATGAAGTGAAAAATTGTATGCATATTGAATATAGCATAAATCCTCATCCCAAAACTTAGGATGTTTACTAAAATATCCCCTAAGCAAGTGTATCACTATGTGGTTCACAATCTCTATCTGATCGTCGGTCTATGGATGAAATGCAGTGCTCTTATTCAACTTAGTTTCCATCAATTCTCAAGAAACTAGTGTTAAGAAGTGGAAACATTACTTGATGAGAAAGGAGATAGTGATACATATAAATCATTTGTCCCTCTAGTATCTCCAATCATAAGCCAAGCTACAATAGTCTAGGAAACCAAAATGATAGGTGAACCAATAAGAGATGAACTTAGATGAATAACACCCTTTTACAAAAGTTCCATTACCTTCTTTTTGTTTCCTCATTTTCCACCACTGATAACCTATACATGCCAATGTTAGGGAGCGGAGAATCCTATAACATTAAATTTCATGTTGAACTCCCCTTTTAGGGGCAACCTTTTGGGATCCTAAAACACATAATCATAACTAGAAATGATTTCAACCAACTTTTTATTATGTTTTGGATCATAATTTTCCATAGCCTGGGAATATTCTTTTTCCTTAAACTTTATCAACATGAGACAAAAAGTCTTGCTTGATTTGACCAGTCTTGTCATTTACCCTACTGTTACTAAGGAAAGACTCATCTTAACATGATGTGCTCTAACTATTTATTTACTACCATCCTTAACAAACAAGTACTTATTCTCCTCCCTATAAAATATTGCTTTTCTATCATAAAGATAAAGACTTCCTAAAATAATCCCACATATGTCCAACAGAACTACATCCATATCAACTTCATCCATGAATTTGGATGCGATGGCAAATTTTAATTTTAAAGTTTTAGTTACTTGAATTTTTGCATCATCACACACCCAACTAAGTGGATAGGGTTTCAGATGGGGATTTGTTTATAGGCCTACATTTTTAAGAATCTCTTTAGAAATCAAGTTTGCTTATGATCCACTATCAAATATAGTGTCAATATTAGTATATTTTACAACAACCTTAATGTGGAACAACTCATTTCTTTTGTTATCATCATGCATAACTTTATATTTTGAATAATAAGCAATATTAGATGACTTGGTGCTAGAAACAAAAAGAGAATAACAATTCTTCATACTCATAGCTGTGATCTTAGTTTCATCCCTAGAGTCTGAACCCAGATCCTGAACCATAGTATTAGTTTTCTTTTCCTTCTTCTTAAACCTATTAAAAGGAATTAACACAAGATATAATTTCCAACACTTAGACTCATCATGATTTTTATTACAATTATTGCAAAATGGCTTACCCTCTTCTTTATGAATAGTAATAGTGGATTTTTGTTTACCCTTTCTATAACTTTACCCTTTAGAATGATTAACATCAGATTGCTTACTTTTAACTTTAGGAAAAGATTCTTTTGTTTATTTTCCTCTAGCCTCTAAATGAATATCTTTAACACATGCTTCATCTAAACTAGTAGGATTGAGAGCTAGAATCATATGTTTCAAGAAACTATACAACCCACCTATATATTTAAGTAGTGTTTCCTGTGTATAAAAAGGAATATTCAAAAGTAAATATTTTTTCATAAATTATTGTGTATAATCTTAAACACTTTGGCCTTTAGTTTGTCTAAAATATTTCCAATACATCATGGCTTATTGTAGATAGTTTAAAGAATAAAATTAATTTATGAGTGCATTAATAAATTCACTCTAAGTGGAAATTGAGTTACTTATGTTAATCTCACTTTCCTTAAACTTACTCTTCTACAAGATGAGAGCTGTGCCTCCCATTCAAAGAGTAGCTAAGTGAATTTTAACCTCATCATCTAAAGTATTCTACCCTACAATATAATTCAATTTTCTTTATTTAGTTATCTAGCTTTTCTGCATTAATGTCACCATTAGACATCGATAATTCAAACTTAATATCTAGCTTTAGTGAATGAAGAGATTCAATGGCTTCTTTGTCTTTACCATCATTCAAAGAGGAGGAAGGTTTCTAAAAAATTTTACCACCTCATCATGCTCTATTTTCCTTCATCTTTCATTGTAAATCTCATTGACCATATCCTTCATTTCCAAGAAGGCCTATCAAAAATCTCATTAGACTCGAAGTCATCTCCCATTTTCATAGTATGTCTTGATCTAACCTCTAGATTGTACTCAACCAATTCTCCCTCACCCCACCTAGATCTTGACCTTGTCAACATACACTAACAATCCACATGGTTAAATACCAAATTTTTCTCTGATACCAAAAATATGATCCATAATCAATAATAATCAAGTGTCATAGTAGTGGAAAATACACTTGAATAATAGATCAAAACCTTAAATTTATGATTTAATAAAAAATAAATATTTTAAATGATTATAGAATTTAATAACAGATTTTAAATATCCATAATATACTAAATTTAAAGAGTGCAATAATAATACATGAGACAAATTGATAAAAATAACGAACCAATTTGATAACGGAGTTTGGCATAATGGCTTACATCTCTGGATCCACTCAAAGTGAGGATCACTCCATTAAATTGTCACAAAATAGCTTTACAATTTCTTTAAAAGTATCTCAAATCATATTTATGAGCTTAGCTCTATTGAAGATATACTCTCAAACCAAAATTATATAGCTTGAAGGCTTTTAAAAATCTCTCTATGGCTCTCTAGCACCTTTTTAGCACTCAGTCTTCAAATACATTCAAAACTTGATTACAAAATGAACCCCTCACCCCTTTATATAGGTTCACGGGTCCACAAAAGGTGGGCTTGGATGATTATCCTTTCCAATTTAAAATAATATTTATAATTATCCCAAGATGATTATTTGTGGGATTTAACATTATCCCCTTTTTTAATAATATTTATCTCCACCCTTTTTTTATGTGATTTATATTATCCCATTATAATTTTATATGGAATTTTGATAATATCGCACATATTTAATTTGTGGGCTTTCACATAATTATCAAAATACCAATTAATTATAATATGTGAGGAAGGAGAGAATTAATAAATTAGCAATTAATTGGTCCATGTTTCCATGTCATCATTTGACCATAAATTTTATTGGCAATAACTTTTACATACAGACTCCGAATTGGTCCATTCAAAATGTGCCAAAAAGATCTTTATGAGCTCTACACTATGGTAATGATCAATCTAAAATTTGATGACTTAATTTTTGTAGTGTATATTATCCTCCTATATCAATTAGTTGTCCTATTATCTTTTTTCACTTTAGGATCACAAAATTCTTTTATTAATAAGTATTTTTAGTTTAAAATTTAGAACAATTCAAACATCATGATACTAGCCTTAGTTCTATTTAGGTCATCTATAATGTTGTATCCATGTTTGACTGGTTCCACTGGTTTATTAGTTTTTAGAGGTGTAGAGTTGTTCTTGGGTTGATAAGATGTGTTATGTCCCTTGGGAATAAATAGGTTGTTGATCGAGTTCTCATCAGTATAACTTGAGTGCTATTTGGAGAAGTAGATGTAGTTAATGAAGTTTGAAATTTGTTCCTCAACTGGTAATTATTTCCCCTTTAGAATTGTTTAAATTCATAAAGCTTATATAAGTTATCTTTATGATCATTATCATTCTTAAATTATTTAAAAGACTAGCGCTGTACCTAGGTTCCTTCTACCTTGGTTAGAGTTGCTATTGTCAGGTGCAAGAACTATCTCTAGGTTGTTCGTCTCATTCTAAAATATATTTTAGGCTAGGGAGAACTGGATACAATTTATATCAGCATGATTAGCCATTTTGTGGAACCTACACTAAGTGGGTAATGCTAAATTAGATAGATTCACTATGTTAAAAGCACTATTGTTATTATTTTTATTTGTATTGTCAAGTGGGCTAGGCACTCCTCCATTATTGGGCCTTGGGTTCTATTGCCTATTGGTTATTTGAAAGTTTAAGTTTTTATTTTGTGTGGGGTTATTTTCATTTTGGGTATTGTTTTGTTGTATTTATCTAAGAGAATTAACCATGTCATTTGTCAACCTTTGAACTATTTGCTATAAATTTACCACTTTAGCATTCATGATAACATTTTGTTTATTTCTCATTTTTGGTTGTGGATTAAACATAGGTCAAAAAATGTTTAGAAATGTAGGGGCCAAATGGTGTATTTTGTTATGGACATTGTTGATATGTGTCTAATTATTTATAAATGATGGGAAAACCTATTGGTTGCTAGTAGAGGTAACATAACCACTAGTTCTAGGCAAAGTAGTAGTGTTGTTGTATGTAATGAGAATAAGTTTTTGATTGTTTATCTATGACAAAATATGATTTTGAGGTACATAAAGTTGATTATTTGGCATACAATTCAATGGAATTGAATTATAGACTAGATTTAGGCTTGAATACATGATACCCAGGATCATATTCAGTAGCAGAGTGTTATGTTGAAGAGCATGGTTGATCATTAAAATTTGGTTATAAGCATTGGATTGGCCCAATGAAGGTAAAGGAAAAAATCTGTAACCTTGTGGCACCATTCATTACTTGATGTTAATAGCCTTGTTGTAGGCCAAAGATAAGGATAAGAGGGTTGCAAGTGTTATTCTAAGCAACATGGACGTTATTGAGTCTTAGGCCCTTAGGTAGGTATGTATGGATTCTAATTTATTTTTCATGTATGGGTATTTCAACCTTTGGTATAAATTATGGAAGTAAGTTTTGATGACACTCATTGGTTTATTTGGATCCCTATGAGCAACAAAAAGTGGTGATATATGATAATTAGATCAATGGGCAGCCTGAAGTGATTGATAAACACTATTTTGGGATCATTTTAGGAAGTAATAGATCCATTTATAAACCTAAGATACCAAGTGTAAGAAACCTCTCCCAAGGATTAAGGGAATAGGTGGCATGCAATATCCTCATGTTGAACCTGAGTTTAATTCAAGGCATCTTTGAATGCTTGAATATGCTCTTCAATTATTTAAGTATTGTTAGGTTGTAATTTGGGTATAACTTGTTGGGATTATTTGGTAACTCATGGGTATTCCATAGAACATTTAGAGGGCATCCATTTCCACCAATCTAAGTGGGATCAGCTGTTATTAATGGGTTATGAGGGGAAATAAATGGGTTGATGAAAGAAACTACAAATATAGGTGAGCTACTAGCTAAGTGGATTTGTTGAGTTTTTGGTTTCCCTTTGTTTTCTCTTGGTTTTATGTGCTTAGTGAGTTATAAAAACTCAAAATTATCCCCTAATAAATTTGACCTTGTGGGTATCTATCTATTTTCTAGTTTAGATTTCAAACTACTCGAGCATGGGTAATGCTCGTAAGTGTTCAAGTTTTAAATTTTTCATTAAAAAAATGAATTTTATGCTTATACAATCTCACCCTCCTTATAGTGCCAATTATGTTGATGTGAATTTTTTCACACACCAATATTATAGGCAGGTCTTTCAATTTGATTCTATTGAAAGGATATTTATGAGAATCTCCGCAAGGTTTCTTTCTACCTGGTCTAGGTGCATTGATATTCCATCAATGGATCATTATTAACATTCCTTTTCAAGAGGCCTACTAATGTGCACTTGAACTTATTTTTAATAGGTTTTGATGTTTGAATAATTATATGGGCAATGTTTATTTTGTGTTCCATTAACATGAGTTTCATTTAGGTGTTGAAAGTAGTTAAAGAAACATTAATTTAGATTTTACCTAAGTAAAAATAAATACCTAGGGTTTCATTTAGCAATTTGTAACTAAATTTTAGTGTGTTGATTCCATTATTAATCATTTAATAGTGCAACATTATAATGGAGGACTTAACATCAATAAAGATAGAGATGTTAATAGATTGAATTCATACAAACCCTAATCTAATAGATTGATAAAAAATAAAAAATAAGGAAAATGGAAAAGAAAAGCCTACAATAATGAAGATAAATTAAATTTCATGATCTTATAAGCTCTACAAACCAACCTCTAATATAATCAACATACACATAATCAAATACAAGGCCAATGCAAGCTTCTAATAAGAGTGGACAAAGAGATTGATTTAAATTTTAAGGGATTATGGAATGTAAACCATAGGTTGTTAAAGGGTCTAAGTATAGTTAATAAGGATATAAATATGCATTAAATATAAGAACTAATTTGTACAATAATTCACCAAATATGATATTTCTAAAAATAGCAATGAATGAGATAAATAATTACTTAACTAGAAACTGATTGAGATGGATGATATTGAGGCTAAAAATTGGTGTGAAATTTGATTTGAGTGTAAAAATAGGTTCCATGTGTTAGAAAACCTCTTGGATAATAATGTTTTACCTTGGATAGTAACACACCATGCTACTTTACTACTTTCAATGCTAGTGTCCTTTATGCATAAATTGTCTAATATTTTGGGTGCACCTCTGGCTGAGTCTAATATACCCATACCTATGTGGATGAGCATTGATTCACTTTCTATGCACTAATTTTAAATGATTTAGGAGAAAATCCTAGACCTTCATATTGTTAGGGTATTCAAGTGGCACAAGTAGTAAAAGTATGATGTTAGTTAGGTAGGTTGGACATCCTCAACACCTTGATGTGTTGAGAGTTTCCTACATACCAATACACCAAGGAGGGATCAATCTTGATATAGTTCTCCTACCTAAGTGCTTAGTGCAAGTGCAAGTGAATGTTAGTATGAATGTTGACTTGAGTAATTTTAATGAGGATTGAGACTAGAAATTTATGTATTCTAGGCTTGAGATAGTTGTAGATGACTTTATGTAAAATTAAGGTAGAATATAGATCAATAATCTTGATTGTGCTCAACTTGTTCTAAGCTTGTTTGTGTATTCTACATCTGATTCTCATCTAGTGGATAAAAGGCTAAAAGTCATGTATTTATACTAATCTGGTGCTTTCATAGAATGCGAAATAGGTCTAGGTCAACCTTAGGTGTCTTGGGAATTGAAATGATATCTGTTGGGGTTTAAATTTGGAAAAGGACATTAACATTATACTTTGGTCACTAGCACAAGGTGCTAGTGTCCCAAGTACATCACTAGTGTCTGGGTGTTAGAACCTAAGGTACTAGGGGCATGGATCCCTTGGGGAGGGTTTGGGACTGATTTGAGATGTCTAGGAATGTGTAAGGCCCACACAAAAGCTAGATAAGTGTTAAAAGAGGCCTTAAGATATATCTAGGTCTAATCTAGGTATGGGTTGTCTCAAGTGACACTCATTGCACTTAAGTGACATTTTATATGACTACATTTCCCCTTTTTATTTTAGAAATGCAACAATGTGAAATGGTTATGATAAAGGAAAAATAAGCATACCTAGACTTACCTATGAGGAGAAGCCTATGAAGCTACGTCTTAATGTGTGAAGAATGATCTATTACATGTCTTATAAATGAAATATGGATAAATCAGTCTTTACTTAAGAGATATAAAAATAAAATACAAAATTGGGTAAATAGATAAGAGAGAGAAGAAAGGAATGAACACACCTAACTAGGTACACAAACCATGTTGAGCTCAGAATATGGATCATTATTGACATGTTATCTCCTTCAATTCATCTCTCTAAGGATATTATCTTATGCAAATCATAGATTGTTAGATAGCTATTACATGGAAAGTAGATATTTGTCTTGTTTATATTGAACCAAAGACTAAACCTTTAATTTGTCATTAATGTCTAATACATAGAATGTTTTAGTGATTTTTGTTGTAAAGAATGCTTAGGAAGAAGACACAGGTGATGTACAGTGAAAATTCAATTTTGATCTCCATTCAGTAGAACTATGAACTCACACAGACAGCTTGTTTCTATGGACTCCACATGCTTGTTTCTATAGACTCTATAGGCTTGTTTCTATGGATTCTACAAGCTTGTTTCTACAGACTTCACAGGCTCATTTCTATCGACTCTACAGGGTCAATTCCATGGATTCTATAAAGACAAAGCTATAAATGGGGAAGCTAGTGGCCAGATAAGATGAGAGAGAATCATTCCAGCTAGAGTCAAATAAGGAAAATACCCACCTACTATTTTTTAAAATTTGCTTTTGATAAAGTTGTATATATTTGGATCTTAGGACTATTATAGGATATTATATCTATTTCATCAGAATAATTAGATCTCTTGGAAATCCAATCTCCTATTTTTGGATGAGTAGATCGACCAAGGAATCCTATCTCTTTGAATCCTATTTTGAGTTGATTATAATAGTATAAAATGTAAGGATTTTGTTATTAAAAAGGAATATATGAAAGATACGTACAAGCATATTACAAGTTTTAAACAGATTGTAATCATTTCAATTTTATGAATTATCACTTCAATTTCTAGCATTGTTTAATCTTTGTTCTTGAGTCTGAGAGGAGCAAGGTCCCACTCTCCTTGGAACCAAGAATTGTGTATGGTATTTATGATATTTTATATTAACTCTTTGTTATAACTAATCAGAATCTTGCTAATGTTTGCATTCATTCATGAAACATCAAAACAAATTTATAGTTCAAAAGGCATTTCCTTTTTAAGAAAAGTGTGTTTTATTTTATAGCAAATGTGTGAAGTAAATTTCCTTTTTAAGTTAAACATATACATTTCCACACAAGCGTAAATAGGAGTGTGATTTTACTTTTAATCAAAAGATTGGATTTATTTGATTAAATAGTTACATCTTTTCCTTTTTAGTAAAAGAGTGAATCAAGTAGTTTAATAAACATTTATTTTATTAGTCAAAGTTAAAATAGGACTATCAAACACCCCCATAAGCAGACTTCTAGATCTAGCATCCTACACCTTACTGCAGATAGCTTTAGACACTAGCCCTGGTTGATAAGACATCAATTGAACATTGATTAAATGAGGAGTTGAATGACACTTGTTATTTTTGGTACCATTGCTAGGGAACAAGGTGTTAGTAAGGTAATAATTATTGGTCTAGAGTGAAAAATAGAATTTTTTTTTGTGAAAACCATAAAATCCAAAAAAACAAAAAATTCAATAAATTGATGTACCATCCTAGAGACTCTAAAGGATGATTCATCCCAAAATTTCCACCAAGAACACAAGTTGAAACACCTTCAACATCTCTGAGTAGTGACCCAAAAGTTATGAGTGAAACCTATCTATAAGAATCTTCAAAAACTTGGATAGAAATTAGGCCGTTGCCACAAGTAAGCCCCATAGGACAAATTCCTCAGGATCAATCTCTTATAGGAAGACATTATTTAGAAATTGCCAAGGACTTAGAAGAAGCATTTCAAAAATCCATAGCTAAAGAAAATTTTGAGAAATTTGAACAACCCATAATTGATACCACAAATATTTAGTGTGAAGATGATCCTAGCTTTGAAACATCATCAGAAGAAGAAAATATGGCTCTCTAACAACAACAACTTGCAAAACCAGGAAGGATTTTATCCTTTCCTATTGTTGCAAATCCTAATGATCAAACCCCCATGAAAAATATTTCACCAGCTAATATGCCATATTTCTAGGGAAGATCTATAAAAGATCCTAATCAATTTATGTTTGAGTTTAAGGTGTTATGTCAAACCTATGATTACACAACAGATAACTAGAAATTAAAACTATTTCCCTCTATATTTAAAGATGTAGCAATGAGATGGTTCATGGGTCTACTTGGTGATTCTATTATAACATTGGATGACATGGAGACAAAATTCCTAAACAAGTATCAAGATTACTACCGAGTGTGAGAAATAAAAGAGGATTTCTTCAAAATCAAACAGAATGAGGATGAATCTTTAGAGAATTATTTGGATAGATTCATGTTCACTCATAAAAGAAGCAATTATCCACTCATTGAAGAAGTTTAGAAATTGGTTTTCTTAAAAGTATTGGACGAAGATACTAGAGATGCCTTAAATATTATGGGAGGTGGAGATATAAATAAGTTAGCTTTCAATCAGATTTTTGAGCTTTGTACCAACTACTCTAAAAAAAACTCAAAATTAAGAGTGGAAGGTTTGGTAAATCTAATGATGTGGGTAAGCTAATAGAAAAATTTTCTAATCTAAAGATGAATATTATGGTTACACTAAATAGTACTTTGGATGGCCTTCAAGCTAAGATAAATGCAATAGAACCATTAACAATCTACTATCCTAAGTGTAGATAGAAACATGCCCTTAGAGACTGCCCCTAGATAAAACCAATGTTTCATCATCTAGGATTTGTGATGCAATAGATCATGATACCAAACATTGTGCCCTTCTACCTATTTTAAAAAATCAAATGAAAACACAAGTCCAGTCCACTGAAGAAGTAAATTATATCCAGAGACAAAACTTTGCCCAACAAAACTAGGCTCAAGGATAGTTTAATGCAAGAAACCCAATTAATCCATGGATGGCACCATGGAATATTTTAGTTCCTTCATCTTTTTGGAATCAACCCCAAATTCCATCAATCCAAAATCCATGGGTAGGACAAGATTAGATGCCAATACCCCCATAGATGGTGCCACAACCACAACCATAGTAACAATGGTTACCAAAACATCAATGGATGCCAAAATAATATTAACAATGGAATCTACAGTGGAACCCATAGCAATAATTCACCCAACCAAGAAGACCACTTCAAAAAAAAACTATAATGCCACCCCCAGTTATTCAACAATAAGGACAAATCAATCAATCCTCAATGCCTACACAACTAATAGCAAATCTAAAAAATAAACAACCAACACCTGTTTATGTTATTGAGCATGAAGAGATAATGAATTTTGGAGTTATTTATTGTTCAAACATATATTTAAGATCATGGAAAACTATACAAAAACTCACCTGATGAAAAAGAAAAAATATAATCATCTCAATTAAACACTAGAGAAGCTGAAATCAAAATGAGCCCTGAAGCAAACAAAGAAAACACTACTACACCAGTAGTTCATTTTCCTAAAAGATTAAAAGAAATTGATATTAAACTAGAATCAAACTTGGTCCATGAGTTGCAAAAGATCAATATTGAGGTACCCCTACTACACGCTATTAGGGATATACCTAAATTAAACAAGATCATCAAAAACCTTTATATCAAGACGCCTGGGAGGAAAGAAAAATATCTAGGAACCATTCATGTTGACAGAAAATTTGCTAATTTATTAGTAAGAAAACTATTAGTTCCAAAATATGCATATCTAGGAAGCCCAGTGATCATAGTCACAATCAGAGGTAAAGAAATTCCTAATGTCTTGGTAGATTTGGGAGCAAAAATTAATGTTATGACAATTGATACTCTCCATACATTATCTCTTATGAGAATGCAACCCACAAATACCATTCTTAAAATGGTAGACCAATCTATAACTAAACTAGAAGGGACTATAGAAAATGTTGAAGTACTAATAGAGTCTTGGGAATATCCAGTAGATTTCATGGTCTTGCAACCTAAAATAAAGAATCTAAGATATCCCATAATCCTAGGTAGACCATGGTTGGCTAATTTAGCAACATTAATTGATTGCAGGTCAGGAGACATGACCATTTATAATGGGTTAAAATCCAAATGTATCTCTTTGTATCCTCCTACAAAACCATCAACAAATCATATCCAAGAACTTTGGGTGGACGAATCAAACAACACATCAAACAACATTTCCTCCTTGGCTATGATCATAGTTAAAAAACATTTGGAAGAATTGTATGGAGACATATAACTAGAATCTACAAACTCTACCAGTTTGAAAGCTATGGACTTTTCCAGTCTGAAAGCTATGGACTCTACCAGTCTAGAATCTAAGGACTCTGTTAGTCCAGAAACTATAGATTGCCTTAGTTTAGGATTCTTGGGTCAGATAGAATATTATGAAACCTCCACTTCTACTTCTTCTATTATTTCCTCACCATATGATCATGGATTGATTTAGGAAAGTGTGTGGAAATTGGTAGAACAATAGCAAACTCATTTCTTAAATGCATTCCATTATTCTTTAGCAAGATTGATTCCTCATGGAGAAGAGTTTGTTGATAATATAATCATATTTCATAAGCTACTTCCTCATCCATGTCCTTTGAACTCATTGATTAGTGAATTCAAGCAAATAGAATCCAACTAGACAGGCACAAAACCAATCATGGTATTACTTGGAAAGATTTTGAACATCAATAATTGGTTAATAAATGAAGAAGAAGATTAACTTTTTGAAGTACTAAAAAGACATACCAAGGATTTTGCTTGGGATTATACCGATATGAAGGGAATTCACCCCAGCATAATCACTCATCACATTTACATAGAATCTATCAAACCAGTCAGAAACCACAAAGAAGAATAAACCCATCATTAAAGGAGATAGTCAAAATAGAGATCTAGAAATTGCTGGAAGTTGGGTTTATTTACCCCATCTCAAATAACTAGTGAGTTTCACCCCTAGTAATTATGCCCAATAAAAATGGAAAACTAAGGGTATGTGTAGATTATAGAGAACTAAACAAAGAAACACTAAGATATTATTTTCCTCTACCTTTCATTGATCAAGTTCTTGACAACTTGGTAGGAAAAAGTTTTTTTTTCCTAGATGGGTTTAGTGGGTATAACTAGATAATGGTGGCAGCTGAAGATCAAGATAAAACCACATTTACCTACCCTTAGGGAACTTTTGCTTATTGAGTACTCCCATTTAGACTCTGTAATCTTCCAATAACCTTCTAAAGAGTAGTTCTGGCAATATTCTCTAACCTTACAAATGATTGTGTTGAAGTATATATGGATGATTTCACCATTCATGGTGGAACTATGAAGAGGCTCTTACCAACTTGAAAAGAGTATAGATCAGATGTGAAGAACATCAATTATCTTTGAGCCATGAAAAATATTTATTGATGATGGATGAAGGAATAGTGCTGGGATACCATATTTCTACAAAAAGCATTCAAGTAGATCTAAATAATGTTGAAATAATTTCTAACTTACCCATCCCACAAACACAAACTAAAATTAAGATTTTTTTAGGACATTATAGTTACTAAAGACACTTCATAGATAATTTTAGCTAAATATCTGACCCTATGTTTGCTTTGCTTACAAAAGATAGTATATTCGAATGGAGTGATAGTTGCCAGCAGGCCTTTGAGACCATCAAAGCTAAACTCATTACTACTCTAGTATTGAGAGGACCAGATTGGACTCAACCATTCCATATATACATAGATGTTTCCAATACAACAATAAGAGTAGTTCTTGGACAAAAGGATGAAGAGGATAACATGTATGCTATATATTATATTAGCAAAAACATGACACCTGCTAAAAGAAATTACACTGTAACTGAGAGGGAATTCCTAGCTGTAGTCTATGCAATTAACAAATTTAGACAATACATAATAGGCTATAAGGTATTCATCTATACAGACCATTAAGCTATTATATATCTTACCAACAAACCAATTTTAGGAGGTAGGAATATTAGATGGTTATTTCTCTTACAAGAATTTGATGTTACTATTATAGATAAACCAGGAAAGTCTAATGTGGTTGTTGATTTCTTGTCAAGAATGAACACTATAGGTGAGGAAAAACTAGTGGAAGATGACTTTCTAGATGAACAACTATTTGTTATTTCATCAAAATCTCCGTGGTTCACTGATATAGCCAATTACCTTGCCATAGAGAAGTTTCCTCTATAATTTTCACAAAAAGAAAAGAAACATTTAATCAAAGAAACTTCTTTTAAATGGATTAACAAAATGTTATTCAAACTTGGACTTGACCATGTGTTTCATAGATGTGTGACAAATGTTGGAGATTATGATATCATCAGAGCTTATCATGATGAACCTAAAGGAGGTCATTACTCAGCTCAAAGAACCATACACAAAATCCTAGGAGTAGGATACTATTGGCCTCACCTTCATTAGCAAGTAAAAAGATATGTTAGACAATGTGATGCTTGTCAGAGAATTGGACAACCTACTCTTTCAATAGAGATGTCTCTATACCCTCATCCTCAATTGGTTTTAGAACCATTTGAAAAATGGGGAATTGATTTTATAGGTCCTATGGATCCTCCTTCTAGAGGAAAATAATATCTTCTAGCATGTATAGACTATGTGACCAAGTAGGTGGAAGTAGAAGTATTAACTCATGCAAGAGAAGAGATGGTAGTTGATTTATTATATTTCAAAATCATGTAAAGATTTGGTGCTCCAAGGGAGATAGTCTTAGATCAAAGACTGTAGTTCATGTCAAACATGATAAAGCACTTCATGCAAGTATATCAAACTCAACATAAAAAAACATCTCTATACCATCCATAGGCTAATGGGTAAGTTCAAGTCACCAATAGAGAATTGGAAACCATTTTAACCAAGGTTGTTAATTCTAGTAGAAAGGATTGGGTAGATAAAGTACTAGAAGCTATTTGGGCCTATAATACTACTTTGAAAACAATAACTATATCTTCACCTTATGAATTGGTTTATGGTAAGAAGCCCTTATTCTCTGTTGAATTTAAATTACAAACTTTGAAAACAATTGTAGAAGTAGGGACTGAATTAGAAGAAATACAAAAAGAAAGACTCTTATAGCTTAATCAACTTGATGAGATAAAGATGGAAGCACTACAAAGAACTGAATTAGAATAACATCAAAGAAAAGTTTGGCATGATTCATAGATCGAGAAATGGAAGTTTTAGAAAGGAGATTGGGCCCTATTTTTTGATTCAAAATTTCAATAGTTTAAAGGAAAACTACAAATGAGGTGGTTAGGACCTTATCAGATTGAGGAGGTCTTTAAAAATGGTTCTGTTAAGGTAATACCTATTGATGATAGTAGAAGAGCTCTGTTAGTCAATGGACATAGATTGAAGATTTATTAGAAACCTCTCAATAAAGAAAAATTTGTTCAAAAGGTAAAATATCAAGTAGCTTTTCTAGAGGACTCTGCTTCTTCTAGGGAAACTGCTTCAAATCAATTAGCTATTCTAGAGGACTCTGCTTCTTCTAGAGAACTTGCTCCTTGATGATCCAATATTTATATATATATATATATACATATATATATATATATATATATATATATATATACATATATATATATATATATACATATATATATATATATATACATATATATATATATACATATATATAGATACATATATATATATATACATACATATATACATATACATATATATATATACATATATATATATATACATATATATATATACATATATATATATATACATATATATATATATATATATACATATATATATATATATATATATATATATATATATATATATATATATATATAGTGAAAATCCTTTCAGGGACACTATTGACAATGCATGCCTAGAAAACTAGTTTGCTGGTTGGCTATGCATTGCAAAAATGGATTTGGATAGAAAACTAGCAATGGCTAGCCAAAGGAAAAAAACAAAATATATAAGAAAAAACAAAAGTTAATCTCATCATGTCACTATGATTAGTTTTCTCCATGCAATAAATTTTTTTCTTTCAACACCTATTAACTAATCTATGCAAACTTATTTATGTAGGATAAATGGTGAGTAAAAGATAAATCTAAGGTCAAAATTAAGTGAGACATATTATATTTATTTATGTTTAGTTAAATAATTATCTTTGATTTAATTAATATTTATTCTATGAAGATGACCCAAACTTGAGCCTTCCAAACGGAATGACATGACACATACCATAATGGATAAGCATGCAAACAAGATGGCAAAGGTGTATGTCCATGTCATGATGACCTATGAAAATTTGGTACAATAAATTACATCATCAATAATTATAATGATGGGACATCATAAAGGTGTTCTAAATAAAATGATAAATAGCTACCATCATCAATGTGCCACATCATCATTTCATATAATTTGTAATAATTTGACAAAATAGCTGGCACACTCTGTAGAAACCTGAGGTGCTAAACTATATAAAGTAATCATTACTATAGACTCATGAAGTTGTGGAGTTTCACATAAAACATTTCATTACTATAGGTCCTCAGTGATTATTGCCTATAAATTTCAACAAAAGCTGGGCTAAACCCTAATATAAGTTAAATAAATAGAGTTATTTATAAATCTAAGTAGAAATAAGATAAAAAATGAGATCAGAGCTGAAGAATGTTCCAAATAACTTAAGATGGAGTATAAGGAGAGCTACCTCAATTCTATAAATCTTAATAGAGGTAATAAACTCTAGGGGAGAAAATAAATGAATTGGCATGAGATATAGACCCCCTTTGTTGATCATACCTATTCCACGATGGCACAGTTGGGCTCCACAATCAGAGGAGTAATTCAATATATGGAAACAAATGATTTAAGAACATCAAGGATTTACAAGCAATTTAGACAAGCATATAATAGATGAATTTGATGACTATGATTTGAGTCAGAGTGTGAAAAGCAGATGCCAAAGCTATGAATGTAAATGAATGTTTGCAATGAGACTTGTAAAAGGTAAAGCCTAGGGGAGATGATGAGCTTAGAATATGGCTCATTATTGAAATGTTATTTCCCTCAATTTATCTATCTAAGGATATTATATTATGCAAATCATAGATTGCTAGATAACTATTACATGGAAAGTAGATATTTGTCTTGTTTATATTAAACCAAAGACTAAACCTTTACTTTATAATTAATGTCTAATACATAGCATGTTTTAGTAATTTTTTTTAAAGAATGCTTAGGAAGAGGACACAAGGGATGTATAGTGAAATTTCAATTTTGATCTCCATCTAGTAGAACTATGAACTGACATAGATGGCTTGTTTTTATGGACTCCATAGGCTTGTTTCTATGGACTCTATAGGCTTGTTTTTATGGACTCCATATGATTGTTTCTATGGATTATGTAGGCTTATTTTTATGGAATCTGTAGGCTCATTCCTATTAACTCTATAGGGTTGATTCTATGGATTCTATAAAGACAAAGCTACAATGGAGAAGCTAGCGGCCAGATAAGATAAGAGAGAATCATTACAGTTGGATTCAAATGAGGAAAATACCCACCTACTATTTTATAGGATTTGATTTTGATAATGTTGTATATATTTGGATCTTAGGACTATTATTGGATAGTATACCTATTTCATCAAAATAATTAGATCTCTTAGAAATCCAATCTCCTATTTTTGGATGAGTGGATTGACCAAGGAATCCTATCTCTTTGCATCCTATTTTGAGATGATTATATTAGTATAAAATTAGGTTTTAAAGGGGCCCTGTAAGGAAAGGCAAACCCACTAAAAAATAGTAACTTTTGTTATTAAAAAGGAATAGATGAGAGATATGTACCTGAAAGATTATAATCATTTTAGTTTTATGAATTATCTAAATTAAAACCAAGATATGTACAAGCATATTGCATGTTTTAGATAGATTGTAATCATTTTAGTTTTATGAATTATCACTTCAATTTCCAGCATTGATTAATCTTTGTTCCTAAGTTTGAGAGGAGCAAGGGCCCACTCTCCTTGGAACCAAGAATTATGTATGGTATTTATGTTATGTTATATTAAATATTTGTTATAACTAATCAAAATCTTGCTAATGTTTGCATTCATTCATAAAACATCAAAATAAATTCATAGTTCAAAAGACATTTCCTTATTTCAAAGTCATTTCCTTTCTAAGAAAAGTGTGTTTTATTTTACAACAAATGTGTGAAGTAAATTTGTTTTTTAACATCTCCATTTCCATGCAAGCATAAATAGGAGTGTGATTTTACTTTCAAGTAAAAGAGTGGATTCATTTGATTAAATAGTTACATCTTTTCCTTTTTAGCAAAAGAGTGAATCAATTAGTTTAAGATACATTTATTTCATTATTCATAGTTAGAATAGGACCATCAAATAACCCCACAAGTAGACTTCTAGATATACCATCCTACACCTTACTACAGAACAACTTTGGACACCAACCCTAGTTGATAAGACATTAATTGAACATTGATTAGATGAGGATTTGAATGACACTCATCAAACCAATGCAAAAACTTGGTGACATCCTCTGTGTGTGCATGTAGATAATGATCAAATGATGAATAACTTGGACTGAGATGATGGCTTTCTCAATACCATGTTTGGGTGGCTTAAAAAATCAATTTAATCTTGACTCCATCATTACCCACCCCTACTTAGTGGATTATACATTGTGAATAATTGGATTGGACTGATGGTTTGTCTAACCCTCCTATATAGAGTGGCTTAAGAACTCAAGTAGGTTATGACTCCATTATTACATGCCTATGTGTAGTAGATGCATCTATAACTAAAAATATACAATGTAAATATAACTATGTAAGATGGCTCTATGGCTATTTAGAAACTCTAAAATTAAAAATAACCAAGGGGCCTCTTGGGCACTCGAGAATGTAGCTCAGGGACTCTATGGAAATGCTAATCTTTACATATGGAATAAGGAATCAATCTAGTGTGAAACTTGGTGAAAATGGTGTTTAAATTATACAACATAGAGAATGACATGGAGTTTATCATTCCATTTGAGATGAGTTGGTGAAAAACTGATCATGTGGAGATAATATCTTATGCATATAGATTCTGGATTGAGTTATAACAATCTATGTTTGTATATATCTAAAACTAAAATGGGAGAAATCATGTCATGCGCGATGCCCCTAATCTAAGGAAACTTGGTATGATTCTATGTAAAAATGACCATAAATAGATCAAATATGATAACCTGTGACTAAAACTATGCAAATCTAGACTATAACTATTATGTTATACTATCAATTCTAGTTTTTCCTATTTTCTAGATACTAGATAGTAGCACACCACGTAAGTGTCCTACTTTTAGTGGTAGTGTCCTCTATGTTATTTTTATACCAAAATGAGTCTGATCTCTATTTGAATATCTACCACTATGTTTTCCTAATTTATAACCCTATAATTCTATGATTGCATGTTGAAAACTATACTCTTTGTGAACTTGGATGGCCTACTCTTTATGATAAACCACATGAATTCCCCTTCTTTTGAAGGGAGTTATTATACATGTGAAATAACTATCCTTGAAAAAAATCTTTGCATGATGTTTGTTTGGTTGAAAACATGTATGATATTTGTGTAATAAACCAATATAATGTGTATACATGACATCAAAATATAATATAATTTGAGCATAAGTTGGAAATGCATGATGTATGTTAGGTCTAGCATTCACAAGTTTGTCAAGATAGAAATAACAATTTAAGCATGTGTATGAACTGCATAATCTAATAATAATATGTGTAAATTACTTAGGGACTACTTAGGGGGGGGATGGGGCATGATGTCCATCAAGGCACCCAAGGAGGAAGGGGAGATGTATGAGGTCCCTCATCACATATAAAATTTGGTGTGTAAACAATAAGCAAGAGATAAGTGTCATGGCCATGATTCATACATGAAATCATACATATAAACACATGAGGTGCATAAAGTATGACAAGGGGACATAATACAAGGGACATGGACACATGTCACTAAATCTAAGAAAATAAGACATACAAGGATGTGTTCAAATGTCCACATAAGAAAACAAAAAGTAATGTTGGATTAAAACCACATGGAAGGACATGTTTAAATGTTTGCATACACAATCAATAAGGCACACATAAGGACATGGTAACATGTATAAAACATACACATAATGGAAGGAAGTGGTTTAGAACCATATAATAATATCATATTCAAATCTCAAATAGATGTAGAAGAAAAGAGACACACTCAAGTCTAAACTAAGAAAGCTAGAAATGAAAGTATGCATGCACATGTGGTACAAATATTTATAATATCAAAGATGTACATTAACTAAGTTTATAGTAGTATGAGTTGGTAAAAATATTAGTATGGGATGATCAATATCAAGATATAAATAATTATAAATATGTGATATGGAGTATAGAAATATGTAACCTAGCAAACCAAAATCTGTGTAGTATGATGTCCCAAATGGGCAAATGTATCAATGATGAATCTATGTGGCTATGTATGTGCCATAGTGGGTAGATATTAGTAACTATAGATCTATGTGATGGACCTAAGTCCTATAGGACCCATGAACACTTGAAGAGGACAATAGAAGCATGTATGTATGATAAAAACTGACTATACTAAGATAAGTAACATATATAATACCTGGATAGTATATAAAGAATGTAAACATGGATATACAAACAATATAAATTTTGTGTTTTTAGAAATATTTGAATGTTCTTTTTGTTTTGAACATATTTTATTATTTTTGTATTTTCTAAGTATATAAGCTATGTATAAGTAATCATGAGAATGAAACTATATATAAGGAGCAAGGTAAGAGAAGTTATATGATAGTAATGTGTAAGTAAATATGAGTATGTACAAATGCAAATTAGTGCCTCTAGAAACCTAATAACACATATAGAGGATGTTGATAGTTAAATGGAAAATATAATGGGAGATCATATAATGTCATATTTTGAATCTACCCAAACTCAAATAAGTCATCATCACAATGATCATCATATCATGTTGTCAGTTAAAGTATAAAATTATCCTTGGCTATAGTCCAGTATCTATGAATTTGAATGGCATTTTAATCTACTATGTAAGAATCATTGTGTGGTCCCAATGTATGCTACATTAGACCACGGGGTATTTATGTGAAACATGTGGTTCTCATCTATGCCATCATGTATAATGTGAACCGTGTGTCCTTCATAACTAAATATCAAACATCTATTTGTTTAATCCATTGTGGTGTTCATTGCCTATAACCATGTACTATCAAGTGTACCCTATATGTGAGAGCCCATTATCATGACAAAAAGGAGTGTGCTGACCACCTTAGGGCCACATGAAATTGGTAGTTTGATATGTCCCAAGGATTCCTAATAATTAATAACATGTTGTATCTCACTCTCTTGATGTCCTATGTGTTGTAAAAATTCTAAGGTGCAAGTATTAGGATTGAAATCCTCATTTATAGTGACATGAAGGATGTATTTATCCTTGAATAGAATATTAATAGTTAGTAGATCATTCTTTAAATATCTATGTTGGTGAATAGTTTGTCATGGTGCCTATATTGGTGGAGGTGGAGGCTATGTAATTTAAATAATGCCCTAAGCCCTGAGCTTACTCAATTTATATTGTAGTGTTAAACATGTATTTGTATCATGTCTGGTAATCTTATCAAAATGATAAAATGGTCTATCATCTTGCTATGAATTTTTTTTAATGGATCCATGGGTAATGCCATCAATATTATATCAGGTAACATTTTTAACATCTATTGTGGTCTATCATATGTATTGACTTCCTGTATCTAAATAAATGGGTTAATATCTATACATGTGACCATATGTACTAAATGTATATAATAATATACCTCTAACTAAAAGTGAGTGTCTCAACTTATATCTATAGAACTATGAATTGGTGGTGATGCCTATGTAGTTGAAGGCATAAGTGCCTTAGAATCATCTTTGTGCTCTCTGGGGCCTATTGGTGTAAATCTCAATCCACATATATAATCATAAATGTCCATAGGTGTTGAATCATCCTTTGTGGTGGCTTGGGAATTTGTATCTAATTATTTGATGTATACTTTTGATGAATTGAAAAGTAATTATAACTATGCTATGAGAATCCCATCATCTAGTGTGGATTGGGATAAATGTGTTGTAGGATTGTCCTTCACCTTTATGGGATAAGGTATCTATGTTATAAGAGGATACATAATAGATGTAGGAATAATGGTGATAGATTCCTTGACCTCATATGTATGCATCTACTCTATCAAAATATTGTTGGGTCAGGATCCTATGAGAACATGAGGTGCCCCATCGAAATATATATTCTCCACAACCTAACAATCAGGGTGGTAAGCTCTATAACTGCAATATCTAAATGGTTTGTTATCATCTAGGAAATTGTATAGGTATTCATCATATAAAAATTGGATGCATCTATGCAAGGTAGATTGTACAGCTTCCATGGCATGTATCCAAGGTCTCCCAAGTAATAAATTGTAATGTAAATGATTAGGCATCACCTAAAATTATGTGGATAGAGTTTTTGGCCCAACTATGATATCTTATGTAAGAGTAGCCAATGCTTATCAAGGAATGTCATCAAAATCTCTAATTTTATTATATGTATTTTAAATAGATGCTATGTCAACTCCCATAGTTTTTAGGAATGTGAGGTTGCATATGTTAAGTCCTAAACCACATTAATTATAACTTATTTAGTAATAATGGTTTTGATTTGTGCTTGAATGAAGAGTGTAAGATTGTAATCAATAACTAATTATGAGGACAAATCCTCAGTAGAAAAAGATACAACATATTCGATGTCCTTGATAGTGTTCATGAGGCCAAGATGTATGATTGAGTGATTGAAAAAGAATATCTTTGAAAATATTTTCCTTTTGTAGTAATTCTAATATATAAATCTTAGCTGGTGTATTTCTCAACTAATCCATAATATCATATGCTCTATGTTAATCCATAGATCTCATGGTATTATTTTAAAGATGAGGAGGGAGTATTGGATTATGTTGTTCCTATATAGGCTAAGGAGGAACCTAATTTTCTCTAGTAACAACTCAAACTAGAGGGTATACTATTTATCGAGGGTGAGTAGTAGAGGTCAGATGTGAGTGAAGATAGTTAATATGTTTTTGTGAAGGAGGAACAAAATGAGTCATCTGAACTCTCTATCATTGAGTAGTAACTAGAGGTAAATCAAAATTGGACATACAACAATGTTTTACATAGAAGGGGACCTCAAGGTGAGGTAGACCAATGTGTGAAATAAGTTGAGTTATAACATGATCCATGAAAGGAGTGACATATATGTGTATCATTCTATAAATGCATCTACTCTATCAAAATCTTGTGAGTAATAGGCATGTAAGATAAATCACAAAACTTTGTACCAAAAATTATAAAATGACATCCATCATGATAATCATGATGAAAGGCCAAAAATAAAAATTGATAAAATGGTATAACTAAGAAGGTAAACCTTAGTGGTACACTAAGGTTTTAAGAAATATGTTCAAAATAAGTTAGTTCACTAAATGATTTAAATTTTAAGGGATTATCGAATTTAAACCCTAGGTTGTTAAAGGTTTTGAGTAGAGTAAATTAGGGTAGAAATATGCAATAAATACATCCACATATTTGTGTAAGAATTTACCTAATCTAATATTTCTAAAAATAACAATGAATGACACAAATAAGTAATTAGATATAAACTAACTAAGACAGATGATCTAAAGGTTAAAAATTGGTGTATAAGCTGAACTAAGTATCACAAATAAGGTCTAGGTGTTAGAAATCCTATTGTATAGTAGTGATATACCTTGGATAGTAACACACCATGTTAGTGTCCTAATTTTAGTGTTAGTGTCCTTTGTGTAAAAACTATCTAATCTTATGGGTACACTTCTAACCAAGTATAATCTTCCTATACCTATGTAGATGAGCCCTGATTCACTATCTATGCACTATTTTTGATTGATTTAGGAGAAAAAATTAGACCTCCATGTTTTTAGGGTGTTCGAGTGGCACAAGTATCAAAACATGATGTTAGATGGGTAAGATGGACATCATCAACACCCCACTATGTTGAGAGTCTCTTACATACCAATACTCTAAGGAGGGATCAAGACCAATGTAGTTCTCTCGCCTAGATGCTTGGTGAAAATGTAAGTGAATGCTAGTATTAATGCCAACTTGAGTGATTTGAAGGAGGGTTAAGATTGTAAATTTGTGCATTTTAGGCTTGGGATGGCTGAATATGATTGTGTGTATAAGTAGGGTGAAATAAGGATAAATAACCTTTATTGTGCTCAACTTATTATAAGCTTGTTTGTGTATTTTGCATATGATTTCCATTTAGTGGATAAAAGGATAAAAATCACGTAGTTACACTAATTTGGTGCTTGTGTGGAGTGTGAAATAGGTCTAATATGACCTTAGGTGTCTTAATAATTATAAATATATCTATTGGGATTAAAATTTAGAAAAGGACATTAGCATTGTACCTTGATCACTAGTGTGGGGCACTAGTGTCCCAAGTATAATGTTAGTGTCTAGGTGGTAGAACCTGAGGTACTAGGGACATGAATCCTTAGGAGAAGGTCTGGGACTAATTTTGAGATGTCTAGGGATGTGTAAGACCTATACTAAAGATGAATAGGTGTAGAAAAATGCCCTAAGATAGGTCTAAGGCTAAGTTAGGGATGGGTTGTATCAAGTGACACTCATTACACTCAAGTGAAATTTTATATTATTGTAGAGATATTATCCATAACCACTGTATATGGTCACAAATTAAAGAAAACAATCCCAAGTCTTATATTAATTAGTATGCAATATTTTGACAATCACATTTGGAGTCCATTACAATTGAAACCTAAAAAATTTGATAGTATAATGATAGGGGAGGAGTTGAGGGAGAGATTAAGCTAAAACATAAAATAAAATATAGAAAATGAAAAGGGGTTTGATCCAAATCTATTGTGGTAGAATAAAATCAAACCCTTTGGCAATGAAAATGGGCCAATATATAGAAAATAAGTCTTCTAAGGAAAGGAGTTTTCTTCCAAAATCATCAACCACCATTAATGTGCATACCTACTTCCTTCTCCTTCCTCTCCTTCTAAACTCACCACTTTCATTGTTCATTTCCTAAAAAATAGACCAAAAACAAGTAAACACTTAGTAATTGAAAATGTGAACAATAAGATAGTAAACAAAAACATGATCAAGTTTTTAACTTGGAAAAAATGACCAAAATTGAAGGTACCATTATCTCTGAGATGGAGTCAGCTCTATTACAAATAAAATGGTTCAAAATTTTTACACCAGAGTAGGAATTTATCATGAAAAAACCACTAGGGAATAAAAATAGGCCTTGTAGACATAATCAATATTTTTGGCATGACATGCAAGTTTAAAATTTGTACTTTAAAAAAATAAACTCCTAGTTCTAATTGGGCTTTGAAAACCTAAATAGAACTGGGGACACTTTTCTATCTTATTCAAAACCTAATCGGGTCCTTGGTTACTAAATAATAATGGGATAGTTTGGAAGGAAAATGAGCTTTTAAATGAAGGGGGCCCCAAGACCTAATAGGTATTGGACCCATGCAAAACACTATGGGGTTTTTATTTGTCATCTCCATGTTGTAGTCAAGTTATGCTTTTTGAAATACACTGGACTGTTAAGATGGAGTAGCCCCTATTGTAATTGGGGTTAAAACCCCACATGACATTGAAGTATTAGTGGTAACAAACCCATAAACTGAATCTGGTCTTAGGCCCTAAATAGAACTAAGAGGATGTTGGGGGATGGTCACTAACCTACTAAGGCGTCCATATCTGATTAATAAAGGCTTAGAACGCTGAAACCCTGATGGGCATCCCATGACATAATCAAGATTTATATCTTGATGGACAATAGACTTTCCCCTCATGAAAACCTAATAGACGTAACCATTAAAAAAAAATTCCATTATCATTGAGATATTTGAACAACCTCCTTCTAGACCTAATCAGGGTTTGAATCTTGATTAGGTCTAGAACACTAGAAAAACATGAATGAAGACCTGATTAGATAAAAAGTTTTGATTAAAATTGAAATTATAAAAAATTGACCCTAAAGACCTAATCAAGGTTTGAAATTTTGATTAGATCTACAAGATTGTGATTTTCAATAATAACCTATAAGCAGAGTTATTTGGAAAATGAAGCAAGTTTTTTCTAGACTTAGCAATATTTTCAAGGAGGTAAAACTAGGTCAAGATAAGGGTTAGGGACCAAGTGAAAAATATGAGCATGACTAAAATGATCTTGGTATTCAAGTTGGGATAAGTTTTAGGGGATGAAGGGCATAAAAATCAAAGTGACCCCTCAAAGTGGTTATAGGGAGATGAGAGAGCAAGCAGGCATGAATTCCACATGAGTATAGGGGTAATAAGATTCCACTTTGGGGGAAAGTGTTATATAAGAAACTTTACAATTAATATTTGGTCATAATAATGGGATAGGTTTTGGGAGCCCTAAGGGCATGAAAATTGATATGATCCCTTGGAGTAGGCTAAGAGAGCTAGGCAAGGTAGGTTTCAAATGCAAATTGGGAGGTTGAGACTCCACTTTCACTATAAGTGTTATATATGAAGATTACTCGCATGGACATGGCCTTTATAATGGTGATAGTTTTGGGTCTTGGATTGGGATGTAAATTGAGATAGACCACCAAGGAAAATTAAGAATGTTGAGACTAATGAGATTGAGCACAAGTGGGAGTGAATACAAAAACAAAAGGAGATTCCCTAATTTTTGGAAGAATTAGGCTGTGTTGACAAAGCAAAAACATACTTGACATGTAAAATCAAATCAAGGTTCTTTCTCAAGGGTCTAAAAAGCTAAAAAATATGGTCACTTATAATGATATTCTTATAAACCCCTTAGCTTATGATGAGATTGAATACCCATTTATAATATATTTTATTTCTCAATTTAAATTATTAAGTGGGTGAGGCCCTTATCATTAAACTAGGTATTTATATGCCTTTCTTTTATTTTTTCTCATTATAATTGAGTGTTAACTAAGTTATTGATATTATGCAGGTTTCCATGATGTTGAGCATTTGAAATAGATACTTGTATATGCATCATTTTGGAAGGTTTTTAAATTCTTCCAACATGACGCATCCAAAATTATCTCTTTCAAACTAATTTATTCCCAAGTAATTAGAAACTTTGTGAACTTTATTAGTTTTATGCTTTACCATGTGCATCTATACATTATCTTAAAATATTAGTTGATGTCTTCTTAGCTTATTTTTCAATCAATATTGTTATGAAGGTCATATTTGCACAACTAGATTAAATCAAACAAGGACCAAATGAGAATATTATTATGTGCTTAAATTCAAGACTAAAATTATGTGTAGACACTATTTATAAATTATATAGCACCTTAATCTTGTACACTTGGACAGTACATATCATGTACGTACCTTCAAATTCTAGACATTTCCTTCTATTAAAAGGCTTTCATGCACTATCTCTTTGTAATTATTACTTATCTTTTATTCCAACCAATGTTATTATAATGACACAAACCTTATATCATGCTTATAATGTTATAAACCTGCTTATCATCTATTTCTACAAGTTTTAGACTTATGCCTATTTTATAACTACCTGGATACTTGTGTCTTAGTCAGGTGCCTACGTCGACACAAGTGTCTCTATCTAATGCAAGTGTCCAATGTCCTAATATAATCTAATTTGAAAATTAAACATATTCTATTATCAAATTAAGTGCTTTAATTTGAGATATTCTCCAAAGGGATTGGTATATGTAAAAGATAAATCCACATTCATTCCCCACCTTGCATAGACCAAAAAAATTACAAGGCAATTTACCAAAGGCATTCAGTCAAACAATTAAGTGAGAAAAGCTTACCTTATTTATCCTATTTTCATTTTAGTCATAGGGATACCACACTTATAGACCTGAAGTACTGAAGGAGCATCCCATGAGATAAATTTGTTATATTACAAGATAGATCACTATATCTACTTATATATCACACATTGCATGATATACACACAAGCCAACACATAGGGTTAAACTACCTAATTATGAGGCACTATTTAGATAATTGGCTATAGAGGTAACACTAATTAATAGAGGGGTATTTTGGGTAACTTGACACTATGTGCCCACTAACCTATTTTTTCCTATAATCACTATGAAGATAAAGAACTAGCATTTTACTATTTTGACAAGGAGTAATAGTCTATGACTTAGATATAAGTGCACCAAAGTGAAGGTGACACATAACCCAAAAGCATCCAGGTGATCACATCTAGTTTCAATAAGTATTTTATACTCGACACTTACATCTAAGTTATCCAAAAGTGTTGATGTAACCATCCTATGTTAGTCCAAGTGTATGCATCTATATATATAGGTATAATTTACAAAATCAAGTGACTAATATAGAATTTAGATCTAGTTTACTTTCTTCATGTTCTAAATCTAGATATATATTAGCATAAAAAATAGCTAAGTATCTTATTTTCATTATCATTTTAATATCTAACATAGTTGTAATTTTTATTTTTATTTTCATGCACTATCTCTCTGTAATTATTACTTATCTTTTATTCCAACCAATGTTATTATAATGACACAAACCTTATATCATGCTTAGAATGTTATAAACCTACTTATCATCTATTTCTACAAGTTTTAGACTTATGCCTATTTTCTAACTACTTGGATACTTGTGTCTTAGTCAGATGCCTACGTTGACACAAGTGTCTCTATCTAATGCAAGTGTCCAATGTCCTAATATAATCTAATTTTAAAATTAAACATATTCTATTGTCTAATTAAGTTCTTTAATGTGAGATATTCTCCAAAGGGATTGGTATATGTAAAAGATAAATCCACATTCATTCCCTACCTAGCATAGACCAAACAAATCACAAGGCAATTTACCAAAGGCATTCAGTCAAAAAATTAAGTGAGAAAAGCTTACCTATTTTATCCTATTTTCATTTTAGTCATAGGGATACCACACTTATAGATTTGAAGTACTGAAGGAACATCCCATGAGATAAATTTGTTAAATTACAAGCTAGATCACTATATCTACTTATATATCAGACATTGCATGATACACACACAAGCTAACTCATAGGGTAAAACTACCTAATTATGAGGCACTATTTAGATAATTGGCTATAGAGGTAACACTAATTAATAAAGGGGTATTTTGGGTAACTTGACACTATGTGCCTGCTAACCTAATTTTCCTATAATCACTATGAAGATAAAGAACTAGCATTTTACTATTTTGACAAGGAGTGATAGTCCATGACCTAGATATAAGTGCATCAAAGTGAAGGTGACACATAACCCAAAAGCATCCAGGTGATCACATCTAGTTTCAATAAGTATTTTATACTCGACACTTACATCTAAGTTAGCCAAAAGTGTTGATGTAACCATCCTAGGTTAGTCCAAGTGTATGCATCTATAGAGGTATAATTTCCAAAATCAAGTGACTAATATAGAATTTAGATCTAGTTTACTTTATTCATGTTCTAAATCTAGATATATATTAGCATAAAAACTAGCTGAAGTATCTTATTTTCATTATCATTTTAATATCTAACATAGTTGTAATTTTTATTTTAAACATATCTCAACATAATAAATTCAGTATATGTTTATTAGAGTTTTGTAATTAATTGGATTACTTTAGAGATAATATACCATCCTTGTGCCCTAGGATATCTCTACCCCTTTAAACCTAGATTCTGTAATTTATATTTTAGGATTAAACATTTGGTGAACCTAGGATTTGAACATCATTATTACATAATTATTCTATTTTATATGATTTTTACCTACTTCATCGTAATCCTAGTGTTCTTTATCTTCTCATCATGGATGATATTTATTGATTTGATGATTATGATTATGAAACTCTCCAACTTTACATAAAAAAGTGGGTAAAATTTAATTACTTTTGTATTATTCCAAGTGTTAAAGCTTATAATCTCAAATATTTAAAAGGAGGTAGCTACTATCCCTCTAATCAGGTCCATGCTCCCACCATTTTAAAAAATAAGTTGATTCATCTTAAGGAAGATAAAAAAGCTTTACCTTTATATTTTAAACCAAAATGGGTCTTGTATGGTAAAGATGTTCCTTCATTTGATTGCGACAAATTTCACCAACTCCACTAGGATATCATGAAGGATTTAAAAACTAGTCATAAGAGGGATTTTCCTTCAAGTAAATTTATTTAAACCCCTATAATTCCAATTTTCCCAAACAATAGCCCCTTATCAAGGGTGATGATTCTATTTTCCCTTCATTTGACATTGATTTTTTTGAAAGGTTAACCAAGACATCATGGCATCCTTGCCAAGTAATATTAATGCACAAATAAGAAAGAAGCATTACAAATCTAAGGTGACAAAGACTCCTAAGTTACAAACTCTCTAGATGACATACTAAGGGTACCATAATTCAAATATCCAATACCATTACCAAAGTATCCTAAATTTAGTGATTAAGAACTTGCTCTTCTTATCCATGAGGATGATGAAACTCATATGCCTATATTTAAGAGAGGTGGTGAATTATAATCAATGATAAAACCTATGAAAATAACACCATTCCCATTGAGTATCTTATTTATATGATGAGAACTATTGGGGATCTTAAAAAATAGGTTTCTATACTTCAAATGTAAATGGATTTACATAATTCTAATACAAATGTTGCCTCATTTAATAATCAACTTCTATCACAATGTATACTTGAATATCTATATTCATGATATTTTGAAATACCAAATTTACCTCTCCTTTTGAATCATAAAGACCCATTCAACCACATGATTAACTAGGTACATTATTTTGGTTAATGGGCAAAGAAGGGAAAATCATCACTAAAGGTATTTCATACAAACATTTATGACGAGGATCATAATTGATTCTATAGCCTACCAAAGGGTTCTTTAACCATTTTTTCATAATTTTTATAAGATTATTTCTTCATGGATTTCAATATATATGAGGTTCCAAAACTTACATCATAATATTTTCAATATTTCAAACAATGTGATGATGAATCCCTTCAAGATAATACATTTAAATTCAAAAGTACATCATATGAGCTAGCATTTAGACCTTTTGATTTGGAGTTATAATTCATTTTTATTAGAAATAGTTTTTATCAATTTAAAAAAAGATAATTGCACAAAAAATATAATTCATTTATCAATTTATATGTGGATGTGCATAGATATGATTCATTCATACTTACTAATCCAAAGAAGATTAACATATCACCTTCTAAATACCAAAGTTTTATACCTCACACAAAGGAGGGAGTGAATTACAAAATAAACATTATGAACAAAAATGTGGTGTTCCTAATATTTATATGGCAAATCTACATATTTTACTCAATATGGGACCAATATAAGGACCACATCCTATGTAAACACTCCAAGTGGAACAACCCAAAAAGCATTGATGCCAATAAGATTTAAAAATCATGTTATTCACATAGCTAGAAAACTTGCAGATATTTAGTAGTAGATGGCTCAAGGTGATGATTCAGTAGACACTTCCAAAGAAGAGAATGTCCTGATTTCTAATTGGAAGAATCTTATAGACAAAGAAGAGGTTTTTTGGAAATAAAAATCTAGATTTCAGTGGCTCAAAGAGGGGGACAGGAACATGGCCTTCTTTCATCTCTCAGCCATGAAACACAAGAAGGCTAACTCCATAACAAAGCTACGTTTTGATAATGGAAACATTATAATTGAAGATAATGAGATAGGGGAACAAGCTAGGGTATTCTTTCAGAATTTGCTCATTGAACAAAATAATGATGTTGGGAATGATGGAACTATGAACCAATTCATTGATAAAATCCCCTATTTAATAACTGAGGAAGATAATCTAGAGATGTTAAGGCCTATATTCAAGGAGGAAGTTTGTGCTATTTTATTTTCTATGGGTTTGTTCAAAGCCCTAGGTCCTGATGGCTTCCCTCCTATATTCTTCCAAGAATATTGGGATATATGGGAACAAATCTTACTGCTACTATACGTGACTTCTTCAGATCAGGTAAACTTTTGAAACAAGCTAATAATACTTTTATAGTACTTGTTCCTAAAAATTCAAAGCCCACACACCTTACAAATTTAAGACCTATTAGTCTATGTAACACTATTTATAAGCTCTACACTAAAGTGCTGGTTATGAGAATTCAACCTCTGTTAGAAAAAATTATTTTCCTTACCCAAAAAGGCTTTGTCCTAAGGTAGAAAATTCTTGATGATATGATATCCACTCATGAGAATATTCATTCCATGGACAAGAACAAAATCCCTAGTATGGCTCTTAAGCTTGACATTTCTAAAGCATATGATAGGGTCTCTTGGACTTTTCTGTTCGAAGTCATCAAGAAATTTGGGTTTAATGATAAAATGTCTCACCTAATATGGAACGCTATCTCTTCTACAAAATTTTTGGTTTTGGTCAATGGGGTCCCTAGAGGTTTCTTCTCTTCTTAGAGAGGAATCCACCAGGGGGACCCTCTTTCCCCTTACTTATTCATCATAATGGCAGAGGCACTAGCAATATACATACAAGCTGATATAGTCTCTAAACATTTAGCAGGCATCAAACCTACTTCCTTCCTTCCTCCTATGGTGGTATAATAGTTTATGGATGATACCATTCTTTTTGGCATCTCCTCAGTGATTAAAGCTAGGAGATGGAAGCATATTTTAAATAACTATGCCATAGAGTCTGGGCAAAGCATAAATCTCTAAAAAAGCAATGTGTACTTCTTCAATACTCCCAATGACCTTAAATAAAAAATCATTGACATCCTTGAATGTGCTGAAGCTGTCCTACCTGCTACCTATTTGGGCCTTCCCCTCATGGTCAAAGAAGTATCTCCTATTTTTTGGAATGGAATTTTGGAAAGAACTCAGAATAAACTTCTTGGTTGGAAAGGGAAACTTCTCAGCAGTGCTGGCAAATTACAGCTTCTTCAAGCCTCTCTTCAAGGGATTCCTACCTACTTCTTGTCTCTCTTTAAAATACCTAAATATTTTTCTAATAAATTAGAATAGATTCAAAGAAAATTATTATGGATAGGAATGGAAGATAAATAAAGAATATCTTTGGTCAGATGGGAAAAAGTGTGTCTTCCAAAATCTCATGGTGGCCTCAATATTAGATCTATCAGGAACATGAACAAAGCCCTTCTCTCTAAAATCAACTAGAAACTAATGCATAAAAATAATGATTGGGGGGAAATAATGTATGGCAAATATATGCATAGTACTGATGGTTCCAACTTTCTTCAATAGGTAGGGTTACCCCAGGGATCTATGATATGAAATAAAATGCTAAAAAATAAAAGCCTTCTTAAGCAAGGAATTAGATGGAAACTGGGAAATGGTTGGCATAGTAAATTTTGGAATGACATTTGGGTAAAGGATAAGGCTCTCATCACACAAGGAAACTATGGAGAGATTTTTGATATTACTACTCAATTTTTTGGTGATAAAGTTAGTGATTACTTGGATAATAACAATGGCATAAGGAGCTAGAAAAATCTATCAGATTGCTATGCTCATTGTCTTGATCTCTTCCCTAGAGTTTTAGAGATTTAGCAGTTGATTCAAGGGATCAGAATCCCTTTCTTTTCACATGAATATGAACAGTACTGGTGGCCAGATAAGAATGGATGGTTCTCTATCAAGTCTGCTTAACAATTGTTGATTCCTAAGGCTCAGAATAAAGAGATATGGAAAAAGGTTTGGAACTATAAACTTATACCAAAAATCAACATGTTTTGGTGGGCTACTTCTCATAACAAAATCTTAACCCAAGACAACCTTTAGAAGAGAGGGTTTACCCTGGTCAATAGATGCTATATGTGTTGTTCAAAAGAGGAAACAATTTCTCAACTTTTCATACATTGTGATTTTGCTTCGAGAACTCTAGGGCATAATCCTAAATAATTTTGGTATTGAGTGGGTCTGTAACTCAGACCTTAAGGAATTCATATTCAACTAGAATCCTACCTTTTCTCATCCCTGGCTCATGGAATTATGGAATCAAACTCTACCCTGATTGAGTTATATTTTATGGAAAGAGTGCAACCACATAATTTTTAGGGATATTGCTAGAAATTCTTCTCAAGTGTTTCAGTATTTTGTTAAGAATCTTTTGGAAAGTGTCACCATTACTCATATTCATACTATGGAGAAACCCCTTACTCAAGAAGAAAAAAATTGTGGCTAAATGGAAGGTTCTAAACCATATTCCTGCTTATAATAATTCCAAAATTCTACAGAGACTTAATACTAAATGGATTCCCCCAAAGCCTAACTAGATGAAACTTAACTTTGATGGGGCCTCCAAGTCTGATGGTAAATCTAGTGGAGGAGGGATTATAAGAAATGACAAAGGGTGGATGATTGCTATCTATGCTAGTGGAATAAGCTACTAGAGTAATAACTATGCTGAAGTAATGGCCCTCCTATGGGGGATAAAATTGGCTATATCCCTAGGTATAAGGAATTTGAGTATCTAGGGGAACTCTAAAATGGTCATCGATGCTGTTAATAAAGCATCAAATGTGGGCATTAAGTTAAAATATATAATTAGGGATATTCAATTTCTTCTATAGAAGCTTACCAGAGTTGATATTTCACATATTTATAGAGAGGGAAATAGTGTTGCTGATGCTTATGCCAATCTCGATCAACAATTTTCAAATTGGCGATGTTGGTGCCAAATAGATCATATCCTTGTAAACATTAGGGATATTATCCAAAAGGAAACAACTTATTAAGGATGATTTAGACATATGAGAAGGATAGCTCTATTAGTTAGTTCATTGGAGGGTGTTGATGTGGATCTTAGAGGTTGGTGCCTTTTATACTCTTTTGATAATCATTTCTAATTTATTGTACCAATGTGTTAAGGTGAGCAGACTTCATTATGGAGATCATCGGGAAATGATTTTTAAGCATGGGAGAAATAAATATCATCTCAAAATGAAACCCCAAATTATGTGCTACCCCATTATCATTATGCATATTTGGGAACAAGGGCTTGAAGCCACTTCAACTATGAAGGTTAAAATTGGGAATTCTCCTAGTCTGGTCTGTAAATCCAAAATGAGGGGCAATAGAATTTGAATAGAACCAGTATCTTCTTATGAGTTCAAATATAACCCATTGGTCTAGCATTACTACAAAGAGGGTAAGATTAGTCCCTACTTGGAGAGGCTCAATGGGTTTGATGAAAACTTGTCTGAGCAATTCATGAGGTCTTGGTTAAACTGACAAGTCACTATTGGAGGAATTAGCTTTGAGATTTTTGAAAAGGTGATAGCTATGGCTACATGAATGTCTACGTAGGGGATGAAACTACAAAGGAAAACAAAAATCATGGACCTCTCCAAATAGAAGCTATTTCTAAGACAAGGCAAAGAACTTGCTCCTTACCAAGGAGGATTTGATAGAGCTAAATTACCCAAGCCATGGGATAGAGTGTGCTTCATCCTCATGAAGTATTTCACACTGGAAGGATGATTCACCATGTTCTATAATTATCATCTCCCCCTTTTAAATCATTTTAGGTGTAATGCTCTCATCAGTTTTCCCTTTTATTTGCTCTCCTCCCTAGAACATTCTATCCTTAGGGTGAGAGAAAAATTGGCAAAAAAACTTGATATGAATCTTGTCCCCCTCCCTCAGGGTCTCATTTTTTGTTTGTATAATTTCCACCGTGCCCTTGAGCCATCTAAGAATATTAGAATTGATAGCAAGAATATTTATTCTAACCCTTTGGCTAGTGATGCTGTCGATGAGCCCTGTCTCTCCCTTGTCTCTACCAAAACTAAAGAAGTCTCATTTTATACTCCTGTGGAGACCCCTATTGACACCCTTGGATCCTTTATGAGCATGAAGGGAAAAAAAAGGAAGTTTTATGCTGGTGAAGAGAGTATTGGGGGACCACTATGGGGACCACTGTGGGGACCCATAAAAATCTTGGTAGGACCATTGGGGGTTAAGGTGGTAAATCCCATATGTCCACTAAGGTTAGTAAGGAGGGACTCTCCTTAGGAGTTCAATGGTTGAGGCAGATTGCTAGCAAACTCACTCCTAGGGCTAGGCTTATTGACTATTTGGAGAGTGCCTCAGAGAAAGCCACCCAAGAAGAAGAGTACAAGGAATTAGAAGTTCTAAAAAACTCTGAGGATACTAAAGGTAAGCATGAGATAAGATAATTTGAGGCTACTACAGAGGATGGTGCTGACATTATAGAAAATTCTAACAAAGAGGGAAAAATGTATGTGGAGGAAGTCGATGAGGAAACTAAAATCGAGATTAGTTTGAAAGCTAAAATTTCTGCCCTAAAGGGTCACATCCAAAAACTGGAGCAAAACTTTACCACTGGGCTCTAGAATTCTATTCTCCTAAACATGTCTATGCTACAAGAATTGGGTAATACTACTTCTGCTGTTAATGTGGAGAACACTAAGAAATTAAATGACCTCATCAAATCTATGGTTATGTAAGGAGAGATTTCTTTGTCTCTCATTTTTCTTGTTCTTATTTTATTTTAGTTTCCTGTGTCTATTGGTTCACTGTTAGTGTCATTCCTATCATAAGGCATCTTTTATGTTGATTGCCTTCATGGTTCCTCTACTTATGTAAGGGTTCAACCCCTAGTCTGCCACCTTATATAATAAAAAACAATCGTGTTATTCATGCAAGGTGATTAATTTTATCATATCCATACTAATCCTACATGAATAGAAACTAAGTACAATGTAAGATGTTTTCAACAAATTCAATTTGATCTAAAATAATTAGAAAGCAAAGGAGGTTAGAAATAATCCTTGGGAAACATAACACTACCAATTTATTGTGGTCTTAAAGTGATTCAAACATAGGTTTTGGTTATGCCACAAAAATATCCATATGAAATTACATTTGTAACTCTTTGGTTATATCACATAAAAGCAAAAATTGACCAAATTCAATAAGGTATATCTTTTTTCTCATGAAGGCAAATTAATCCATATTCTGATTTATAGCAAGGGTTCTTCTATTTCACATGTAAATTGTGAGGAAAAACATGTTATACACAATTTCTATTTATCCAAACATGATTCAAATAATGTAAAGGATCTAACTTAAGGTTTAAAGGTTAAATATTCCAAAAATACCAAAAAAATCCAAAAATCCAAAACTATTTCCAACTTTCACATATTTTATTAACTCCTTAGAACCTATGTTGTTAGCTCCATGTTAGTGGATAACATAGCATTTATTTCTATATGCATGTGTTTAATGTATCTTTTTTTTGTGATAAAAGACATGGATACATGAGATATGAACTTTTGGATATTGGGCCTTCCATTTACACATATGATATGGACATTGGGGGCATCCACTTTGAACATGATACATCCAAGTTATATCATTATATGGTCACTTTACATTATCATTTTTGAACTTATGTACTATACATGTGTTTATCCATGATTATATATTTCATAGTGTAATTGATATGATATGTAATTAACATGTTTTTCTAACACATATATCCAAGGACTACTATGATATGTTTATGTTGGTTACTTATGTTTCATGTTTTTCCTTTATGCACTTCCTCGAGTGTCTTGATTTTCTTGTTTGAGTATTTGAATATGTTTCATTTTTTTCACCCCCTACCTTTGTTTTCCTCTTTGAAATTTTAATATGTCATTTTTTTTAATATTTAGACATTTTAATATGTCATTCTTTCTTTTGCGGACATTTGTCAAAGTCACATCCCTTCAATTGTGCAACATTTTAACATGCCCCTTATTTTTAGTCTCATTCAACCATTATATTTTATTTTAACTTTGAGTGATCTTATGTTTATTCTTGATTTCTCATTTAAATTTTAATATTATTATCTATATGTTGTCATGATTCAAATCATGCATATTAGGACTTGGTGTGATCACATTCTACATGCTTCAATGATATATCTACCTAGACATGTTTCTCATATATGTTACATGATACATTTATAGTTTACATGGTTATATTATCCTTTTGAGGTAAGGTAACTACTAGTTGCTACTTCCCCTCACCTTAAAAGGGGGAAATATTAGTGGGGGAATTCCAGAGAGGCATCTCTCCCACATTCTTCATAGTTTCAGATATACAATGCGGGCATGTTATGGAAAGATGCTTTCCACATTTACACCATTTTTTTAGTTTCAAGTTATATTGGGGGAATTGTTTAGAAACATGTTCTCCACACTTACACAGTTTAAAAATTATTCAAAATTCATAGTTATATGATTTAGATACACATTTATGGTAGAATTCTATACATTAGTATCATTGTTATACATAGTTTCATCATGAGACATATCTAAGGTGTATATACTATGAAAAGATCACCTCAAATTTTTAAAATCAAATCAAATTTAAAATTTCAAATACTTTTATGGACTATCATCACCCACCATATTGTACTTTTATGTACTATATTGAGTCAATCTATTGTAGTAGTTGGTTCACTTTTGCTATGGTTGATGTGATTAAATCACTCAATCTTTCCAAGTTTATAGGTTGGAATTAATGACATCATCCAACCTCATTAGAAGTATAATGTGAATTTACTTGTTTCACTCACACTCACCAGGTTATAAATATGATTAGATTTCATGGTTGAACTAATATAAACTATCAGGTGACAACTCAGATTTTCTCTAAAGTTAGGGGCATATATCTTCCAATATATCTCTATCTCTATAGATATATGCACTTTACATATTTTATATTTGTCATAATCTTAGTTACAATGATTCATAATGATATATATTTTCAAATCAAATTGTTAAAAAGCAAGGTGATTACATTTACACACAGGTGTACTCCTAAACCTTTCTCTCTTTCAATTTTAATCATTTTAATGCTTTTAATTTTATATTATATGCACTGATTATATACTATAACATGTTATTTTTTATAGGTAAATCATAATCATAACACTCAAATTGGGATAAAATAAGGTGATATGTGTTATACACACCCATGTATACATTTCTTTTCCTTTAAACTAGTAATTTCATTACTAGATTGAAGGGGGGAAATGTAAACACTATCTAAATTATATATCACCTCAGTCTTGTACACTTGGAAAATACATATCATAGATGTACCTTTAGATTATAAACCTTTCCAACTACTGAAAGAATTTCATACACTATCTCTCTATGCATTATATCTTAGTCTAACCAATGTTATTCTAATGACTCAAACCTTCTATCATGTTCATAATGTTATAAACTTGATTATCATCTATCTCTACAATTTATGGACCTATGCCTATTTTCCATCTACCCAGACACTTGTGTCCTACTCATATGCCTCTATCGATGTAAGTGTCCCTATCCAACACAAGTGTCTAGTGTTTTAAACTAATCCAATTTTCAAATTAAATATATTCATATATTTGTCCTAAGTGATTTAATTCAAGATATTCTCCAAAGAGATTTCTATATATACAAAATCAGTACTCATTCATTTTTCACCTAACACAAACCAAATAACTCAAAAAGTAACTTACCTATAAAATTATTACTCATAAATATAAGATTATCCCTCATTCACTTAGAACCTAGAAACTTATTACTAACTCACAAGGCAACTTACCAAAAAAATTCTATCAATCATTCAAGTAAATAAATCTTCCTTATTTTCCACTATTTCCATATCAATCATAGGGACATCACATATATAGGTATGAATTACTAAAGGAACACTCCATGATCCATATTTTATAAGCTATAAACTAGGTCATTTCTATACTTATCACATATTGCTTGATTCACACATAAGCCAACACATAGGGGAAAACTACATAAATGTAAGGAACTTTTTAGAGTATTGGCTATGTAGTTAAAACTCATTAATATAGGGGTATTTAGTATAACTCAATACCATGTGCCTAATAACTCATTTTAACCACAATCAATATAAAGATGAAGAACTAGGGTTTTACAATTTGACAATGAGTGACAATCCATGACCCAAATTTGAATGCACCAGAGTGAAGGTAATATTGAACCCATAAGAATCCATGTGGTTAAATCTATTTTTAGTAGGTATTTAATATTGGACACCTATGTCTAATTTAGACAATAGCATTGATGTAATCATCCTAGGTTGACGTAAGTGTACATGGATATAGAGGCATAATTTATAAAATCAGACAACTATTCTAGAATCTAGATCCAGTCTACTTTCTGACTTTATAGATCTATATCTATATTAACATCAAAACCATCTAAGTATCTCATTTTAATTATTATATCTAAGATAGATGTACTTTTTATTTTTATCATATATTAACATAATAAATTCATTATATGTTTATTTGAGTTTCATAAATAATTGGCATGCTCCAGAGAGAGTCTACCATCCCTATGCCCTAGGCTATCTCTTACCCCTTTAACTTTAGATATCCACACATATAAATTTTATGTTTAAACATTTGATGAACCCAAACTTTTATCCATAAAACCCTAGATTTTGATATACGGTTTCTAGATTCTCTATTTTTTATTTAACAAAATTTTTCAAGTTCAAAATTAGATTTCATTTTACATTTATACATTCAATATGGATGCATGTGTAGTTCATTTTATATTATAATTTGTAATTATAGTGAAATTTTTATATTTTAATATGTTAATCCAAAGATATGAGCAGATCTACCAATATAATGAAAGTGTTTTAAAGCAAAGACAACACTTAATCTATTTTTCTAAATTTATTTTGTAACACTATGGATCTATTATCTAGACAACAAAATGCATGCTCTCATCCATTTATTTCATCTATATCTTATTCAAGTGACAAATAACACACTACACCCATTATTCACACATGGATTATATTAGATTCTACAATCCATGTAGTCACTACTCAAAAAGGTAAAGGTGTTCAACCTAATCCACCACCTATTAAAATACAACATATGCCTCCTATGCCAAATATTGTGATCAAATATAATGGATATGATATTTATAACTAATTAAGAAACACACATGATAATATTTCCATCCTTAAAATTCTAAAGTAATCTACTATTTATAAGGATATCGTATATGATGCACTATATGAAACTCAATTTTTGAGTGATATTGAGCTAACTTAATTTTTCAATATCATGTAATATCTCAAAAACAATGTAAAACTAATCTCCCTCAATCCACAAGAATTACCATCTAAATATATTATTGATCAAGAGTTACCTTTTTTCATACAAGTAACTATGCATAATAAGGGTATCAAAAAGGTGCTTGTTGATAATAGATCGAGCTTAAACATTTGTAGCACAAAATTCCTAACCACCATGGGTATTAATACCAACCTTCTAGAAAAATTAGTGATATATATCAAGGGATTCAATATTTCACATAGCCCTCTAATTGGCCTAATAACTTTGTATGCAACATTGGGGCTAATAATGATTCCAACCACTTTTTAGTTAATTTCATAATCATTACATTATAATTTACTTTTGGGTAGACCTTAGATACACACAATGGAGGCCATTCCATATAATTTACATTGATGTGTAAAATCCATACATGATGGGACTTTATTGATGATGTCTATCAATGATGAACCCTTAAAATTATATAAAATGATAAATTCTAATAAAAATGTCATTCTTATAGCAGTAATACCTACACAATGTATTTCTCTTGAGAATATATAAACTTATGAAGTGGGTGAGTCAAGTAAAATGTATCCATTATCTCCAAAAATAAATAAGGCACTAAACACTAAAGTGCACATAGATGCACCTCAAGAACAAGAATTAATACCAAAGGAGCCAATGATACAAAAATCACTATTACATCTAATATTTGAGCTTATTTTATTGGTTAATAGTGAGTAACAAGATGGCCATGTTTTAGTTTATTATTATAGTGATGATTATTTATACCATGATGTGATAGATAATATATTTTGAAAATTTAATTTTATCTATTTGAGCATATTTCATATAACCAATTTGAATCTACAGGACCTAGTACACATATGCTAAACTCACCTATAAAGGATACAAAACCAAATCAAGATAAGGGAAAATAAAAAATGGCATATGAACATGTGAATGCTTGTTATTATATACACCCTGTTGGATTTACACATTAAGTTATCCATACAAGGGTCAAGTGTATACACATAATTTAAATAATGTGAAGGTCTCTCATAAAATTCCATAACACATTCTGCATATCACAATAAACTAAGATACTACAGATATAATAACTTCCATATTTATTAAAAATAACATGATATATTTACCTTTTAATAGACATAAATGGAGTATTATAACTATTCCTAAATAAGGGTTTCTAGATTATAACTATCATCAGATAAATGGCCATCATACACATCATTGTTAAACATTGTAAAACCAGTTCAAAAATATAGGAATGAGGGTCACATACAAATTATGCCCAAAAAGATAAAAAGACAAATAATTTATAAAGACTCACATAAAAACCATCTTTTAAAGTGATAAAGGCATGGAGATATAACTATTACTACTAATATTGGTGAAATTTATTATCAACATCTCAAGTTTGATGAGAATAATTAGGATACAATGCATTCCTTCAATAGTTGGGATATAATAAAATTGAATTAACATACTCTCTATTGATGCCATAATATCTTGGGTACATAAATGTACCAATGTCATGTGGACCTCAAGTGATCCCGAAAATCATATGGATATTAGATTTGGATTCACATTTGGCATGAAAATTTGGATAACATTGGTTCACTGATTGTAATTCAACATTGACTAGTGAAGATATGTGTATCACCTTTAATTTTAGGGGTAGGGAGATTTATTATACCATGATGGATATGGCCACCCTACCCCATAGATGAATACTAAAATACATTACAAATAAACATCAAAGAGGTGGTCATGCGTCAATATAAACCAAGAAAAAAAATGTCTCAAGTGATCTTGCACATTATGATGATGAGGACCTCCTCAATTATCCATCTTAAATATTCTAAAAATACCCAAAACAAAAAATTCAAAAATCCAAAATTATGTTCAAAATTTACATATCATATTATATCCTTAGCATTCATATTATTGGTTCCATGTTAGTAGATGGCATATCAATATTTAATATATGTACATGTGTCTCACTCATCTTTTGATAGTGATTTAGGCATACACAAAAACATGATCTATACACTTTTAGATGTTAGGATTTACCTCTACTCACATCACCATGATGTTGGGGGCATCCACCTCTATCATCATGATACATCCATGTTATATCATTCTATGGTCATTTTAAAATATCATGTTTTAGATCATATATGTACTTACACATGCCTTTATCCATGCTTATATATTTCATAGTGTATTTGATATTCTATGTACTTAATATTTTTTTACTGACACAAATATCTAGGGAATAATATGATATGTTTATATAGGTTACTTATGCTTTCATTTATGCAATTCCTTGAGTGTCTTACCTTGATATTGTCTTGCTTATTTGAACATTTGAATATGCTCCATTATTTTTGGCCCCCATGCCTTTGTTGCCTATTTGAAATTCAAATATGTTATTATTTGTTGTATGTTTACATTTGAATATGTCATGTTTTGCTTTGTATACATTTGAATAAGTCATGTCCCTTTGATTGTGTGACATTTGAACATGCCCCTTGTTTGCAGTCTCTTTAGACTTTCGTCTTTTGATTTTATTTTGAGTGATCTTATGTGTGCACTTGATTAATTTTTGATCTTGTAGTATTAATATCTAGATGTTTCCATGATATACATCATGCATATTAGTACTTGGTGTGATCATATTCTTGATAATTTAATGATATATCTACCTAGACATGTTCCCTCTATATGCTACATGGTACATTCATAGTTTACATGGTTATCATATTCTTTTGAGGTAAGGTATCTACTAGTTTCTACTTCCTCTCATCTCAAAAGGGGTCATATCAATGGGGGCATGACATAGAGGCATGAATTAAATATTGCTTCACAAATTCAGATTGCAGTGGGGGTATGTTTTGGAAGCATGTTATTCACATTTTTCATAGTTTTATATTAAATGGTTACATGTTTAAAAACATGTTTTCCACACTTATTTAGTATGCAACATGCCAATATTATAGTGGATCATAGTTTGGAAACATGTTCTCCACATTGGCACATATATCAATGTCCATATTTCTTAATATATAGTGAGGGAATGTTTTGGAAACATGTTATACACACAATTTCAAGTTGGCCAAATTGCGTAGCTATATGATTAAGATACACTTTTTTGGTATAATTCTATACATTGGTACTATTTTTATACATAGTTTTAACATGAGACATATCTAAGGTGAATATTCTATGCAATATGTACCTAATATTTCAAAATCAAATCAGCTTCAGAGTCCAAACATATTTAGGGACTATCACCACTTACCAAGTTGGAATTTTATATACTGTATTGAGACAATCTTCTATAGTAGTTGATTCAATTTTTAGTATGGTTGAGGTGATTAAATAACTCAATATTAAAATTTTTATAGGTTGGACTTGATTTCATCATCTATCCTCATCAATTTTATAGTGTGATTTGACTTGGTTCACTCACAGTCACCAGATTATAAGTATGACTAGGTTGCATTGTTGAATTAATCTCAATTACTGAGTGGTAACTCATCTTTTCTCCATGGTTAGAGGCATGTGCCATAAAATATTTCTATCTCTTTATATATATGCACTTTATATATTTATATTTGTCTTAATCTCAATTTCAATGATTCATAATGAAATATTTTTCATATCCAATTGCTAAAAGGCAAGATGGTTACTCTAATACATAGGTGTATTCCTAAACCTTACTATATTTCAATTTAAATCATTTAAATGATTTAAATTTCAGATTATATGCACTGATTATGTATTATAACATACTCTTGGTTTTAGGTCAATCACCAATAAAACACTCGAGTTGGTCTCAAGTAAAGACAAGGTGTGTTATACACACCCAAGTATGCATTTATTCTAATTTAACCCAATAATTTAATTATTAAATTATATGGGATGGGAAATTTAGACAATATTTATGAAATATATAACACCTCAGTCATGTACACTTGAAAAATACATATCATGGATATACCTTCAGCTTATAGACCTTTTCATTGCCAAAAGTCTCATATACACTATCTCTTTGTGCTTAATTACTTATATCTTAGTACAACCTATGTTATTATGATGAATTGGAGATTTTATATTTCCTAAAATTTTATAAACCTAATCTTATATCTCTTCAAGTTCTATATTTGCACCTATTTTCTAACTACCTAAACATTTGTATCCTACTTAGATGATTTCATCGATGTAAGTGTCTTACCTTAATGCAAGCGTCTAATACCCTAAAGTCATCCAATTTTTAAATTAAATATATTCATATGGTCAACCTAAGTGATTTAATGAGAGATACTCTCTAATGGTATTGGTATAAATATCAAATCAACACCCATTCATTCCTCACCCAGAAACTTCTTACCTACACACAAGGTAGCTTACCAAAAGCATTATATCAAGAACTCAAGTGAGCAAAACTTTCCTATTTTCTCCTATTTATATATCACTCATAGGGACATCAAATCTATAGGTCTAAAGTACTAAGGATCACTCCATAAGCCAAATTTTCAAAGTTACAAAATAGGTCGCTATTGTACTTGCTTATCAGATATTGCATAATTTAAACACAAGCCAACATGTAAGAGATAACTACATAAATCTGAGGTCCTCTTTAAAGTATTGATATGTAGGCATCACTCATTGATAGAGGGGTCTTTGGTGAAGCTCAACACTATGTGTCTACTAACCCATTTTTCTCATAACCAATATGAAGAGGCAGAACTATGGTTTTACCATTTGGCAAGGAGAGATAATCCATGACCCATATATAAATACATCAAACCAAAGGTGATGCACAACATATAAGAATCCAAGTTCTCACATCTAATTTAATAAGTATTTTTTACTAGACACCTATGTATGAGTTAGATAGTAACATCAATGCAACCATCTTAGGTCAATGTAAGTGTTTACAACTTCAAAATCATAATTTATATAATCAGATGACTATTCTAGAATCTATATCCAGTCCACTTTCTACTTGTTATAGATCTAGATCTATATTAGCATCAGAACCAACTATGTATCTTATTTCCATTGTTATATCTAGCATAACTATACTTTCTCTTATAGATCTAGATCTATATTAGCATCAGAACCAACTATGTATCTTATTTCAATTGTTATATCTAGCATAACTATACTTTCTATTTTTAACATATCTCAACATAATAAATTTAGTATATGTTTATCTGATTTTTACAAATAATTAGCCTGCTCTAAAGATAGTTTACCATCCCTATGCCCTAGGATATCTCTTTTCCCTTAATCTTAGATATCAACACATATATATTTTAGGGTAAAATAGGTTCTAGGGCACTTATGTCATTGTTTATTATTAGATCATATTAAACTCTTATTGGCATGTTTTCCATGTGTTTTAGCTTTGGTCTCTCTTTTTTCTCTTTATTCCTTGTGTAGACACTAAATCTAGTTTTATACACATGACAATGCCAATCTTGACATACATTTGCCTTACATGACTTATGCATACACATATGTATTTTACACACCCTTATATCACATATATGTGATTTTTTATAGGTCTAACCTTTCTAATTTGTTATCAATCACTTACAAAAATCACCTAGTTTGTATCTAATTTGTTTAAAATCATATTTAGACTATCTCTACATCATCAGATCAATATTCTTGAATTCTAGATAAAAACATCAAAATCATATGCTTATGGAATTTTATAGGCATCAAAACCTAATAGACTCATCCTGTTCCATACAAAAATCATTTTTAAAATTCAAAATCATCTTCATGGTTTGGCCTATATGTTTTTATTGTCAGTGGCACGATAAAGTACCCAAATAATACCATATAAAATACATAATAGGTTTAATCATATTCCTTATCTAGTACTGATTAAAGAGACATCTATACACTTATACACATTTAAAGAGACTACCCTATTCTTTCCAAATTAATTATTTTTCACACGAAGCTATTTAAATCTTTTTAGATTGGTGAGGGTTAAAGGGGTAGAATGGCCTAACCATATGGATGATTAAACCTATTTGAAAGTAGGTCAGTTAAATTATTTCAAATAACACAATATAGTCAATCTATAAAATTATCAAATATAAAAAGTACAATGTTAATTGATGTTCTAATAATTATAACATAAAGAAGAGATAATACTTATCTTATTTGAAAATATGCATGTAGATCTAAGATGCACAAAGGTGAAATTAGCTAGATTAATGATTGGGATCCTATTTTTAGATTCTATAAATATTATTTTTTAAGGACTAGACACTTGTGTCAACTTGTGGACACTTGAACCAACTCTTTTGTTTATGAATTAACATTTATATAATGTATGTAATATTTAGTGTATTTAAAAAATACTACCTATGCATGTTAGGGTTTTCTATCACCTTTTTATTGATGTATTTATATCATGCACATAGGATTTGTATGATTATATATAGCTCAAACCTATTTATTTTCCTGTTACATACTTGCACTCAGTAAAAGGGGTTAGCACATGAGTCTAGATAACCCTAACCACCTAGTTTTTACTAAGTGTTGCCTGCATAGCCATATACTCTAAAGAGGGCCTCAAACTTGCATGCAGTTTTCCCTATTATGTGTGTGTGTGTGTGTGTGTGTGTGTTTAAACTGTGTGTGTGTGTGTGTGTGTGTGTGTGTGTGTGTGTGTGTGTGTGTGTAATGGTGATTATGAAATTATATGATATATCTCCTATTTTAACCCTTGAAAATTGACCTTTCTTGATACTTTAAACTTCAACATTATGAAAATTAGTGTAAGGTGTAATTCAACATATTTTGAATAAGATAATGTATGTGATAATTAATAAGGTTACTTGGTAATAAAAAAAATATGCCTTATATATATATATATATGAAACATTATGAATATGAATTAATACATAGTGGTGCATGAAGGACGATAATAAAAAAACATAGGGCCCTCATAATGGTCACAAAATGAAAATTATAGAAATAAAGAGAAGGATAAGGAAGGACACTAGAATTGATGATAGTGTCATAAGGTGAACGATAGTGTTTGAGAGATTAAAACATAGAAAAAATAATAAAAACTCAGAGATCCTTACCACAAGGTGACCAAAGTCCAATGCAAAGATTAAAAAGTAGTAAAAGACTAGATAATGCAATAAATATCCATGGAGCCCAAGGGAATCATGAAAGACCATGCCACTAAGTTCTCGATATTTCATCAAAACATCTATACATGTGAAGCTATGCAAAAATGCATAATAAAATGAAGCTTGTGCCAAATATGGGTATTTACATTCCCCCCTAATTTAATCAGTAAGTGAATAGAATCAAATTACTAGAATTAAAGGAAGTTCATACTTGGGTATGAAACACACCTTAGCCTCATGATAGTCTAAACTTGACTTTGTATCTCATTTATTGCAACCAAAATCACATTATATTATAATTAATAGATATAATCTAAAAATGAGTAGTTAAAGCATCTAAAAAGAGAAATAACATGGAAATAAAACACTTTTAAATGTGTTAAATAGTGATGTCTCCAGAGTGTTGTCCCCACCATGGAGGATGGATAAGTAGAAGGGGACTTAAGGCTCTAACCATTTTCTATCCAAGAAAATGAATAAGTCCACAAGTGGTCAAGTGTGCTTTTATATCTTGATTCTTCTCTAGACTTGGTAACTTACTGATTTGTGGATTTTATGGTTATTTTTTAGCTAATTAATAATTTGTAAAGATGGATTTTATATAATGATGTATGGATAGGATAGTTATATGTTTCTTATTTTCATGATCACTAACTTGTTAAGTTAGTTGTACTTATATGTTATATAAAAAATGATCATGATTTTTTAATTCATTACATAGTATATTATGGATTTTATCTTGGTTCAAGATAACTAACTATGTTATTTTGAGGTGGATGCAAGATAGAGTCCATCCCTTAGACTATGACAAAAGGAGAGCATCATCAAATAGAGTGGAGGAGATGGAGGTAATTGGGGGATGATAGAGTGAAAATAGGGAACCTAACATAAAACACAAATAATAGAATATACTTTATATTCATTGTTTGATTTAAATGGCTTTTAGTATGCTTTTGGTTGCTTTTATTTCCTACATTTGAAAATGGTTGATTCTCATGTTGGTACCATAATCTAATCTACTTTCATGTTTACAAGATTCAAATTATTGTTTGTCATCTTACTTAGCTTATTTCATGTGATTATGTTGCCATAACTTACGCTTTGGGATCTTTGGTATGTCATTTCTATTGTATTTGGGATGTGTGTGTGATTAATCTAAAAACATTCTTTCCTTCCCTAAATGATTATTGGTTGTGAGAGTGTGGGGCAAGTGTTTTATATCAATTACATTACTATAGGAAAAGAAGGGGGTTTAATTACTTTATTTTTTAGATAATTATTAATTTGAACATATAAGCAAGGTAGTGATTAATGTGATTTGGCATGATCTTTATGCAATGCCAATATTATTATGTGAGTTTATAATGTTTATATGATTATTATGAAGTCAATGTTAATATTAATAATGATTAAAAGGATTATTACTATTATCAATTAATAAGGTTAGATAAATTAGGGTTAAGTGGTGTTGAATTGAGCTATTCATGCCATCATGCAAAACAAAACACTTCAGTTTTAGGTTGCATGGACTCTTTTCATTAAGCTCACATTTAGTTTTGTATAGGTATTTTGGGGGTTTGTTAGTAGGAAAATAACATGCAAGAGAATAAGATGGGGGAAATTATTCCTACATACACACATGACAAAATAAGGAAGATAAAGAAGGAGAAAGTATAAGGGTTTGAAGAAGTTTTGGAAATGGAATTACTAGTGGGCATAGCTTTGGTATTCTTTACCAGGTAGGGACTGTTGGTTAAATTCATAGTTGTATGGTATTAAATAATTTAATGAAATTGGTAAAATTTTATTGATTAGGGTTTTCATTATGCATCTATGAGAAGTTTTAGAAGAATATAGGGTTATATACTTGGCACTGGGGATGGTTCAACCATCCACAAAGCCAAATATATGACTCTAGAAACCCTAGTTAAATGGCTATGAAATCTAAATTGGCTACCAACAAAATTAATTTTGATGGTTTTATAAAAATTCAATGAAATTTATAAATATTAGCATAATTATGTGAATATTTAATGAGATGTGTAAACAATTTTAGTTGAGTCTTTGAAGTTATAAAACCCTTCCATATATACCCAAGGCAAATTTGTGAACATTTGGATTTAATAGTTTGAGTTTAAATGAAATTTGGTTTTTAGTTTAAGCTCAGTCTATTAAACAATTATATTGAATCATTTATTTCAATATATAAATATATTCCAGGTTGTTTTTATGAATGAAATTGGGTCAAAATTTGTCATGAATAACCCAAAAAAAGGCATGGATGTGGGTTATATTAATCTGAGATGAAAATAAGATATAGGGGATTAAGTAATTTTAAAACCCTAGATATGAGTTAGAAATACTTGTAAGTCACTTTAATTGAAATAATTCCATTAAAAATAAATAAATAATATGATTGGTTTAATTCATTTTATGAAATTTGTATTATGTAATATCCATCTTGTGGTATAAATATACATAAATGTTTATTATAAGACCTGGATTAGTTTTTCATGACACATACACACACACACACACACACACACACACACACACACACACACACACACATACACACACACACACACACACACACACATATACACACACACACGCACACATACATATACATATATATATATATATACATATATATACATATGTATATATATATATATGTATATGTATATATATATGTATATATATATATATATGTATATATATGTATATATATATATATATGTATATGTATATATATATGTATATGCATATATATGTATATGTATATGTATATGTATATGTATATATATATATATATATATATATATATATATATATATATATATATATATATATGTAATGAAAAACTAATCCATGTCCTATAATAAACATTTATTATGTATATTTATACCACAAGATGGATATTACATAATACAAACTTCATAAAATGAATTAAACCAATCCTTATATATATAATAGGTATAAAATTGTTTTTATTAAATATATAATTGTGTTATAATGTGTTTTAACCATAAGGAAAATATAAGGGGTCAATGACCTAATGATATGCTTATATAATTGTATACATACTAATCCTAGTTATATGTTAGATGAGTTTGTGGTTTTTATATTTACACATAAGATTGAATTTTATATTGTATTTAAATCCTAAGGAAGTTTGATGTATGACTGTTAGTTGACTAAGTATTCATTGTAGTTATATTATGGAGTTTAGTTTTGTGTGATTGGGGGAAAAGGATAAAATGCATATCAATTGATGATGTTTGTGTAAATATGTTATATATTCACACTTACAATAAAAGATCACAATAGGACTTATAAAAACCTATTGAAATATAAATAAATATATACTTTTATATAAATTTAGATACACACACACACATACACACACACACATACACACACACACACACACACACACACACGCACGTATGTATATACACATGTATATATATATATATGTATATATATATATATATATATGTATATATATATATATGTATATATATTTATATATGTATATGTATATATATATATGTATATATATATATATGTATGTATATATATATATATGTATGTATATATATATATATATGTGTACACACATACACACACACACACACACACACACACACACACACACACACACACACACACACACACACACACACACACACACACACACACACACACACACACACACACACACACACACACACATCTATGTGCGTGTGACTGGGTTTGTTATGACCATGTACTATTTAGGGGTACTTAGTTGGTTTGAGAGTTGTTTGGAATTTAAACATAGTTGTATAAAAAAAAAAAAGTATATGCATATTATATTTGATGATTAAACACATTATATGATATAATAAATAAATATTATTGCAATTGTTTACTTGAATTGTCAAAGCTAAATTTAGATGTGAAAATAATGGATTCAAGGAACTTCCAAATATGTAATGATTGTGAATAAATACAAACCATATTAATGTTGGTTAGTATTTGAATAAGATTATTGATGAATTTTGAGTGCAAGGAAATAAAGTGATTTTAAGATAAGCTTGTAAATAATGTTATAGGGATGAACAACATTAAGTTAAAAGTTATATGTAAATAATTTTGTAAAACTTGAAGTATGATGCTTAGTTTTACTCGAATGGTATGATTGTTTCAAAATTTATTTCTATAGATGATATTATGTTTTAAATAAATTAACTATTTGAAACTATTATATTTCATTTGATGGATTAAATTCAAGCCTTTGAGACATTATTTTATTAGCACATAATATAGATTATAGTAGGGAAATAATCATTATGAAATTTATTAGTTTTAATATTATTAAATATATGAACCAATCTAGTATTAATGACCCTAAATAAGAGAGTGAGGTGGATTATATTTACTTAATTAGTGTTCCTAATACATATATATGGCCTAACTTGATTGAGTGGTGTGTATGAAATTAATTAAACCTAGATATCAAATAACTATAAGAAAATTTTGGCCAAAGTAGTGTTTATGGTTAAACATTGTCATTTTATTTATTTGATTTAGTTTACATATTTTTTATGATATCACGTTAGAATGGATTTATTTATGATATAATACATGTAATATTTATATTACAACATAGGGGTTCTATTTATTACTCTTGATTATTACATCGTCATTATCTAACCATCCATGAAGGGAGTGTTATTCACTAGTTGAGAAATTGTGAGGGGGATTGATGGTCCATGGTTAGTGTGGAAAAACACTTAGAGGATGTTATCCCTTCTCTCAGGAGTAAACTTCATTAATGATTACATGAATACTTATGTATGTTTTAAGTTTTATTAGACTCGCATGCTCTGTGGAGCATTGTATAATTGTAAATTATTATGAAATGATGTATTATGTTTAAAATGTACTATTTTATTATATTTTACCACTATAGCAGATGGATGTAACATTGTATCAATAGTGGATAAATTTTTTAATATACTTTTATGAATTAAATACATTATTTATTTTTATAATCATAAGTGTACATGATTATGCGATCATTATCTCAATATATTAGCTCTGGACCTTGATTATGGTTAGCTTAAAACTAATGTATTTAGTTAAAGATCACTAGGTTATGATTTTAATGGATGGAATATGTAAATTGATTTTTGTAAATGTTTTTTAACCTTCTTCTAGTAAAATCTAGTGGGGTTATTACATTATGGTATCAATGTTGATGCTCAAACTCTAGGACTTAATGAGACTACTAACACAAATGTATTCTTTCCTTAAATAGGAAGAATAATGGTGTATATTAGACCTGCATGTGAGGGAAATTGAAACACTAACCCTTTAATGGATCCAAATCAATTTGCCACTAAGAAAGCTATAAAGTTGGATTAGATCCTCATAACCATGCACAAAACTAGGGACTGAATCACAACCTTAGAATAGGAAGTACATGGATATGTTGAGGAGAATAATTAGAAATAACTTGAAGAACATCTTACTAAGTAAGAAAATCCTCAACACTATAGGCATGAGGATGTACCACAAGATGTGAGAGCTCAAGTAGCTATAGAGCTACCATGGGATATGAAAAAGGTGAATCCACCCAAGTTTGATGGAATCATTTTGTGAGATAGAGATAAAGAATTGATAATAGATATGGAGAAGTATTTCAAAGTTCAAAATTACTTTGAAGTCACTAAAGTAGTTTGGGGAGTATATTAGCTTTATGGAAAAGCAATAACATGGTGGGAAAATAAGAAGCTCAAGATGAACCTCAACTCTAGTACCACCACTTAGGAGTAGTTCATGACATTATTTATATCATGATGGCTTCTTTAGATGTATTTTGATCAAAAGGTAACATATTTTTAGAACCTTAAGCAAGGAGACCATGCTATAAATAAATAATGAGATAAATTCACTAAGATCCTAAAGTATGTTCCTTAGTATCGAGTAGATGAGAGATTTCACATTAGGAAATTCATTATTGGATTTAAACCCCAAATTGATTGTGAGATGGATGTACATGGTCCATCTATCATGGATCATGTATTCAAAAAGGTAGTTAAGTAGGATCAAAAATTGAAATCTCTTACTTAGGTTAGAGATAAATTAATGAAGAAGTTTGGAGGTCCTAAAATGAATTTCAAAAAGAAGAATTGGAAGAGGAATGGAGACTCTTAGAACTAGTTTAAGAACCATAATGCTAGTTTTAATAGTAGTTCAGGAAACAACAAAACTAAAAATGGTTTCAAGGGAGGTTTCAAGGGGAACCAACAATTAGATAAGAGAAGACCACCTAAAGGATAATTCATCTGTAAAGGTGATAATTATGATAGATAGTGTGCCCAAGGTAAATCAGATAGTAAGAACAAGGGTTCTATTTCAAAATTGGGAAGTTTTCAACAAAGGATTAATACAGTTATTGATAATTGTCAAGCTAAATTCCAATCTTCTCCTATTAAATCGATAGGTATTTTTTTTGATCATCCAATTTCAATTTTGATTGACACTAGCGATACTAAATGGTTTATTGATTCTAGAATGATTAATAAGTTGTATATAAAAGTTGGGATTATGGAAAATGCATGATCAATATAGTATGGGAATGAATCTAAGGTTAAGGTTGACAAGTGTTTAGTGAAATATAAGATCAAGTTAACTAAATTGAATAAAATTATGGATCTATATGCTACACCATTAAGGTCATATGATGTGATCCTATGAGTAAATTGTCTTACGGAGCATGAATCTAATGTTGATTTCTATCTCAATAAGGTAGAGTGTCAAGATGATTTTAGAAATTAGACACAACTTTAGGGTGAAAAGAGAGAGTTAAAGCTTAGGCAAATTTATGTAATTTAACTCAAGAAGGCTCTTTAGAAAATGTGTCAAGCATTTATTGTTAAAATAAATGAGATGGAGGAATATAAGGAATTGCCCAGTAAGGACTATCCTTCTCTTAGGAAGTTTCAAGATTTTTTTCTAGAGGAATTATCAAGATTACCACCCAAATGTGAGTTTGATTTCTTGATTGACATAATACTTAGATCTGAATTGTATTCTAAAGAACTATAAAGCATGAAAACTAAAGAATTGGTTGAGTTGCAATCTTAACTTCAAGAGTTGTTATCAAAAGGGTCAATTCAACCAAGTGTGTCACTATGGGGTGAAACAAAGGTGTTTGTTAAGAAGAAAGATGGTACTCTTCACTTATGTATTGATTACATGATGTTGAACAAGGAAAAAATCAAGAACATGTATCTATTACCTTATATTAATGATATTTTTGATCAGATGCAAGGGGAAATAATTTTATCTAAGATTTATCTTATAATAAAGTATCATCAACTGAGAATTCAAGATGAGGATATTCCTAAAACAATGTTTAAAACCTGTTACGGGTATTACAAATTTACAATGTTGTATTTTAGGTTAATAAATGACTAAGAATATTTATGAATCTCATGAATAGTGTGTTTAAGGATTATTTGAACCACTTTATGTTTTTTTTCTTGGATGATATCCTGATATATTTTAAGAATGAGGAAGAACATCTTCAACATCTAGCACTAGTTTTGTAACGGTTGTGAAAGCATAAAATTTATGATAAATTGTCTAAATGTGCATTTTTATAGAGGAAAGTGAAATATTTGGGACACATTATCTCTACACATGGAATATCAGTTAATTTGATGAAGATAAGATACATAATGGAATGGCCAGTGCCTAAAAATGTGCATGAGGTGAGAAGTTTTATGGGATTAATAGGTTATAACAAGAATTTTATTCTAAATTTTTAAAATATATTAACTCTTTTTAATGGAAGAATCAGAGTTTTATTTGGTCAAAAAAGTATGAAAAAGCCTTTTAGGATTTGAAAAAGAGGCTTTCTTCACCACATGTGCTAAGTGTTATTGATCTGAATTGTCAGTTCTCAGTATTCACTGATGCATCTAGGGATGGATTTGGAGGAGTTATTATGCAAGATGGTTTAGTTGTAGCATATGAGTCTAGAAAAATTAAGGCTTATGAGTTAAATTATGCCCCTCATGATCTAGAACTTGTTGCAATAGTGTATGCCTTGCAAGTTTTGAGGCATTATCTATTGGGGAAACCATTTGAGCTCAAGACTGATAACGTGGGACTCAAGTATATATTTACCCAACTAAACTTAAATGCACATCAAAGATGATGGTTAGAATTTTTATTTGATTATAATTTTGATATCAATTACATCAAGGGCAAGGAAAATAGAGTTGTAAATGCTCTAAGTCATAGAAGGTACATAGTAGCCTTGGTTACTATTAGGAGCACTTTCCTTGATCAGGTAATTAAATTATCCCCTTGAGATGAATTTTATGAGAAAGTTAAAAATTCTTTGTTAGAGGATACTCAAATCTTCAAATTTAAGGGATTCAAGTTAGATAATGATGGTATTTTGAGGTATAATGGTAGGATGTATGTGCCTAGTAGATAAAATTTAAGGAACACGTTGCTAAAAGAATTGCATAATGCCTCTTATTTTAGACATCTTAAAGTAAATAAGCTCATGGTTGAGCTAAGACCTCTCTATTTTTGGAAAGGGATTAAAAAGGATGTAATGGATTTTGTATCTTGATGTTTGCAAATTTTAGCATGTGAAGGTTGAACACGTGCATTTGATAGGATTGTTATATCCTAATGATATACCAAAATAGAAGTGGTAGGTAATTAGTATGGAATTTGTCCAAGGTTTACCATTATCATAGAATTGTCATGATATGATCTTGGTGGTAGTTGATAAACTAACCAAGGTATCTCACTTCATACCAGATAATTTGACTGATGATGCACTTATGTTTGTGAAGAGATTTATGAAAGAGGTGTAATGATTGCATGGATTTTTATAAAATATAATTTTTGATCAAAATCTAAGAATTAAATCTAGATTTTGGTTGAATTTAAATTTAACTCTAGGTATGCAATTTAATTTTAGCTCTACATATCACCCAAAAATAGATGGACAAATAAGGAGAATTAACAAATTTTTATAAGATCTTCGAATTTATTGCATGGATAAATAATAAAAGTGGGAGGAGTAAATTACATTGGTTGAATTTTCCTATAAAAACTCATACCAATCAACATTGAAAATGGCTCTATTTGAGGCATTATATGGAAGAAAGTGTAGAACACTAATCAGTTGGGATAAGTTAAAAGATAGAGTAGTCTTTGGACCTAAAATTATTGTGGAGATGTAAGAACAAGTTAGAATAATTAGGCAAAGGTTGGATGAGGCTAATGATAGACAAAAAAAGTTATGTTGATCTGAAAAGAACAATAAGATAATTTTCTATTGGTGATATAGTATTTTTATGGGTTAAGCATAAACAAAGTTTGATCAAGTTTGGTAAAGCAATGAAGCTTTCAACAATATATGTGGGACCCTTCGATGTTATATAAGTGATCAATCATGTAGTATATAGGCTTGCTTTGCCACTAGCTCTAGCTCTCTTACATAATGTTTTCCATGTGCCCTATCTTAAAAAGTATATTACTAATCCTTCTCAAGTATCTGGATTAGAATGATTTATAGGTTTTGGATCCTAGAGTGGTCAAAATAGAACTAGTCAGAATGATTGCCACTCACAAAATTAGTTTTCACAATAGAGAATTGTCATAGTGCAAGGTCCAATGGGACCAATATTTTAAAGATAATGCCACCTAGGAGGATTATGATGAGTTATATGGGTTATTTCCACATTTTTTACTTAATATATTTTCTAGATATTATTTAATTTTTTGTTGAATAATGTTTAATCTCAAAACTTATTTTGGTAGTTAGTGTCATCAGGATGATGACCAAATTTAGGGGGAAGGATGATACATTATGATTCATCTCTAGATTTGATAACCTATTAATTTATGGATTTTATGGTTATATTTTGACTAATTACTAATTTTTTAAGCTAGATTTCATATACTGATGTATGGACAATTATATGTTGCTTATTTGCATGATAATTAACTTATTGAGTTAGTTGTACTTGTATGTTATGTACAAAATGATCATGACTTATTAGTTCATCACAATAATATGTTATGGATTTTATCTTGATTCAAGATAACTACCTTTGTTATTTCAAGGTGGATGAAAGATAGAGTTTGTCCCTTAGACTATGATAGAGGGAGAGCATTATCAAAGAAGGTGGAGTAGATCGAGGCAGTTGGGGGATGATAGAGTGAAACTAGGGAACCCATCACACACCACAAACAATAAAATATGATTTATATTCATTATTTCATTTAAATGGCTTATAATATGTTTTTGGTTTCTATTATGTTTTCTACATTTAAAAATTATTGATTCTCATGTTGGTACAATACTCTAATCTGGTTGTGTGTTTACAAGATTGAAATTCTTGTATGTCATCTTAGCTTATTTCATGTGATTATGTTGCCATAACTTATGCTTTGGGATCTTTGGTATGTCCTTGTTGTTGTCTTTGGGATGTGTCTGTTATTAATTCTAAAAACATTCTTTCCTTCCCTAAATGATTATTGGCTATGAGAGTGTGAGGCAAGTGTTTTATAATAACTACATTGCTATAAGAAAATAAGGGGACTTAATTAATTTATTTACTAGATAATTATTAATTTTAATATATAAGCAAGGTAGGAGTTAATGTGATTTGGCATGATCTTTGTGCAATGTTAATATTGTTATGTGAAGCTATAATGTTTAAATGATTATTATGAAGTCAATGTTAATATTAATAATTCTTAAAAGGATTATTATTATTGTGAATAATGAATACGTAGAGGGGAGGTTAGTATTGTGTTAGTACAATAAAAAAAATCAAAATAACACACTAAAATCCTAATACTTCTAGTAGAGACACTATGGAGTGCATGGGTAATAAGAATGCATATGAAAACACAACTAAAACATAAAATAAATCACTCTTTTACCTTCCTTGGAGCGTCAAATGGATTGTTGAAGTGGCTTTCTTAGCTTGTGCATCAAGAAACCTTCATCAATGGAGCTTTGCTGGCTTCACCTTTCCTTTGAACCTTAGCTTAGTTACTTAATAATTTGGAATGGTAACACTACTTTCAAGGCTTGTCTCTCTTCAAATTAGCATTATAAAACTACACTATCAAAAGCTTTGAATACATTTAGGCATAATAAATTTACACTAAATGAGATTAAAAATTAAATATACATGGCCTTGTATTTATAGACTTTCTAGCTATCCAAATAGAACCAAATAGAGGTCAGATTTGTTTAATTCTAACCCATACCTTGACTAACATGGGAATGGTCTAAGGTTGTGGGATGCCTATATCTAGACCAGACCTCTAGGATTTTTAATGAGGCTAATTACTTAGATATGATAGTTTGGACCTCTCTTTCTAAGACCTAAACAAGTTGGGGGGCAATGAGTTAAGATATTGCATATAATAAAACCTATTATAAAATATGGTGATGCATCAAAGGTTCAAAGATCCATTCTCAAGATTGAACTCATTGCCACACTAATATACTATGAAAATAACTAATACAATGTTTACTATGGTTTCCAAATAATAGTAATTCACCTAGAGGTCAATTTTATGGACTTAAGCTAGATGGAAATGAGGGTAAGGTCTGATTGAAAGAAATTAACATCAATAATCCACTCTTTAACTGATACATCAACATTAAGACATGATAAATGACCTACAAGGAGAATTTATTAGTACTTAGGCTAAACTTGGACCTACAAAGTGAAGATTAAAACCACTTTTGCATATCAAACAAATATAAAAGACTAAGCATAGACTGGTAAACAACTACAAAATGCTCTATTCATTATTCTAATAGGTGCAAAATATAATTTTTGGTAGAGTCTAGTTGTACCACCTTGAGGAATGGTCAACAATAGCTCAAAGGCTATAGTTATAGAGAGAAGGAAATCAAGAGAGATTTTGGGACTAAAAAAGGAATCAAATGAGCACAAATTCATTTGAACCATAGTTACAATTGCCTTTACATTTATGCTCATTCAATCTTTCTAACTATATAGGTCACTTAAATCCATTGCACAATTATATTATTCACTCATTGATGTTTCTTTATGTTTGCAATGAAGGGATCAAGTTATTCCAAGCCAGGCTCTAACATCAATGCAGTTACAAATATTAGATCAATCTATTATATTTTTATCTTAGTGCCAACTGCTCTTCATAGGTTCATCGAGGCATGAAAGAGTGGAGAGAAGGGTCCTTTTCATGCAGTTGGTCTTGGAGATGAAACCATTTGGGTTTACTTGTATGCATTCATGGTATCTTTTGAAATGCTATCTATTGTTCAAACTAGATCATGCTTGAACTCATCCCAATGTTCATAAGTCTAGTATAGATAGAAAACTAATCTCAAACTATTCATTTTCCTATATTCATTATGTCGATATAGAATTATAAACTATAGATCCCCCCTTATTGATTATAATAGGTATAAATAAACCCATTATATCTTTACAATAACTAAGAGTTCATGATATTCATAGATCTTTCTTTTAAAAATGGTGAACATAGTCATAAAACAAACCTTGTATGACATAAACCCTTGAGCCAGAGGTCCATATTAAAATTTAATGGTGGCCCCTTTATGTCTTTTAACTTGACTAAATAGAATTTAGTAGAGATATAATGGTGATGATTTATCCCTATAATACCTAGTTTGCCTTAGTCAAAAAACTTCCCTCTGGTTCAACTTTGAATGTTAAAAATTTCTTGAGTCAATAAAAAATCTCCAACCTATCTTTATTCTCATTGGCCTTATAGATCCCTACTATCAGATCTTAACTCTTTAACCTTGAACTCATGCCATTAGATCTTTTTTTTATAAATTAACGTGGTCCATTGATCTCCTATTCTCTTGAACATGCTTATGCCACTTGTCAATCATGCATTGTTCTTAGGATCATATTGTCAGTCTGATGCTTTATGAACTTACACCATGTGGTGGCCACTTAAAATCCTTAACCTTTTGAATCATATCACATCATCAATCTCCTTTGGTATGAATAAACACCAACCATTGGATCTGCTTGTATTTGAAAAAAAATAACTATTTACCATGGTCTTAATTAAATGTCCATGTGACCATCATTTGACATCTTCATGACCATCAAATTTAAGAACCTAATGGTTTTTTTCCATAGCTTAAATTTGAAATTTGCATGAATGTCTCCCATTTTTTGACCAAATTTGAAGGCTTGGATCTGGAAGTAAAAAGGTTATGGAGGCACCAAATTTGTAGGAGATGTTCTTGATACTAAAAGGATTATGCCCACTTGATCTGATAGTTTTGCGAGATTTCTAAGTGTGTTTACAAGGTATTCAAGTGAGTTGACCTATGATTTTTTCATGATTTACATGTGCCTATCACTAATCATTTGAATATAAATGGATATTTATCAAGGCTTAAATTTGATACTCGCACAAACATCTTACTCTGCATAGCCAACTTTGAAAATCCATAACTTGCGCTAGAAAGCTCACATGAACATGAAACTTGCAAAGCATGTTCTTGGTATGAATAAATCTATGGCATTACATCATTTTAACACATGAGGCTTTCTAAGGTGAATTTATTAAATTAAAAAAAAAGTTATCCAATATGGTTCTTCAGGATGTCTTGATGACAGTCTAGTCCTTAAACTTGCCCAAGTCATTTTGATTCAATATTTCAATATCATGATGAGTTTCTAATTTTTTTTTAATCTAGTCCATGTCCCTACAAGCTTATGAACACTTTGAGATCCTAATTGGATCAAATTTAAAGTATTGGACGAATAATTTTTCTAAAAACATTCAATTCTATTGGATCTTTTCATTAGGCATATTGCTACAAACATTTTTCCTTTTGGAAATATCTTTGGGATTTTGACAAGGACCTTTGGTTTTAGAAATTTTATCTGACTAAAATGTGTTTTCAAAAAGATTGTCTTGAACATTTTATCTAAAATAAATATGTCCTTGGGGAAATTATCTCAAATAATTTTCTTGAAAAATTTTGTGCTTAGTCTTTTGCCTTTAGGATAATTTTCTTGAAATAATTCCAACACTTCCACAAATAAATTTTAAAAAATTTCCCAAGTGTAAACTAGGATTTTAAACCTATAGGATTTTCTAGACATGTTATTGAAACTACTTAAACCCTTCACTTTGTAATGCTAATCCTACTTCTAATAAATTTGACCCACTCATTAGTTAGGACCCTGTAAGGATTCTCTTTCCATCTACAAGCAAAAATTGATATGTGGGATGAAATGGCCAACACTTCTAGTGACTCAGCTAGCTTGACCAACCTAATGGTCATGAGACCTAAAATTTGATTAAGGTTGTTCAAAATAACTAAACAAATGAAATGTTACTTACAAAAAGACTTTGCTTGATTTTAAGAAACACATTTTGGAGAAATGAGGAACCCACAAAAAAAAATAAATAAAAAAATATACCAATAATAACTAAACAACAAATAAAGCAATGTGAAAAATTACTTGGAGGAAAAATAGACCTATCTACCTATGTAAAAAGATCCTGAGTTAAAACTGGTGGCAGAACCTGAGATACCTCCCATTGATAGGGATGGGAAGGATCTCTCCATTCAATCTGGCAAATTCAAAGGCATTTCTTTCCTTGTAACTTGTGATTGTATAAGGTCCACTCCAAAGGTTGTAAAACTTGGAGTGTCTTCTTAATTTTTCATGATCCTCATCCCATTTTGAGGAGTATGTCACCTTGTTGGAATGTCCTTGATGAAGCTCTTTTATCAAATGTTTTCTTGACTTGATGCTAGTTAGACCATATGGTATGCATGTCATCATCTCTTATCTCTCGAATTCTCTCAGTTCATTCATCCTAACCTCCATTGCATCACTTTCTAAAAGTTCCATATGGTGTACAAGCTCCAAAGTTGGAAGTTCTAATGAGATGGGCAACCTTGCTTCTCTTCCATAAACTAAGAGATAAGGTGAATGACCAATGGCCTTCTTGGGGGTGATCCCATCATCCCATAAATTATTCTTCAATTTTGTATGCCATGATCTCTGATTATCTTCCATTATTATTTTGATGATCCAAATCAAGTTCTTATTAGTAGACTTAACTAGTCCATTACCCTGTAGATAGTGATTTGATGAAGATGTTGGATAAATACCTTTCTCAAGATCCCATTCACATACATTTTCACTATCGAATTCTAAGGCATTATCTAATATTATAGTAGAAGGTACTCCAAAATGGGTGACTAGACTTTAATAGAACTCAAACATGGAATTTTCATTTGCCTCCTTCAAAGGAACTACTTCCACCCACCTGGTGAAATAGTATATAGCTATCAAGACCCATTTATGACCAATAATGGATGGAGGATGCATCATGTCAATGAATTCCAACCCCCATTTCATGAAAGGCTGCTCAACCTGAATAGGCCTCAATAACATAGAAGTTAATCTCTATTTACCTATAAACATTACACACTTTAAACACTTCCTAACCCATGCATGTGCATATTTAAATAAATTGGGCCAAAATTAAGTGGATATAACTATTTTTTTATCTATATTCTTGGCTATAAAATGGCTTCCAGAAGGACTATCATGAAATTATTCAAAAAGCTTGTCAAATTGGTTAGCTTCAACACACCTTAAAAGCATACATCCAATGTCCTTTTTGAACAAAACTCCATCAATAATAATGTATGGTACTGATTTTATTCTAAAATGTCTTCTCATTGATGCATCTAAGCCCATTGGACATTTTCTTGATTGAAGGAATCTGGCAATGTCTTGTGTCTAGCTAGATTGAGAGGTAGTTTCATCTTTTTATAGGGTGTCTTGAAGTGTCAAAACCATCTCATTATCTTATTTAACATATTATATAATATGTTCATAAAATCATATGCCTCAGACTAGATTTTTAACCTTCACTTCAATATCATATTCCATGCACTTACTGACTCATCCAACTTTCTTTTCACTTAAGTCTCTGTTGAGGATGAAATCCTTCACACTAGGATGAGATACCATTAGTATAATCTTGTTATTTGAAACCAAATTCCTAATTTTTTTCAAACCTATTATAACAAAAAGTAAATTATTTTCAACAAAATAATACCTATCCTCATAGTGTTCCAAAGCTTGACTAAAAAAAGTAATGGGTTGCTCTAAACCTTCACTATTTTGTTGCATAAGCATGGCTGAAATTGTACTAAATGTAGAAAAAGCATACATAAGGAAATCCTTACTAAAATATGGATTAATAAAATTAGGAGCTTGGATGATTTATTTTTTTATGGATTCAAATATTCTCTTACCCTCCTTAGTCTAAGTGAATTCTTGATGTTTCTTCAACATTTGGGTGAGTGGCCTTACCAATTCTACAAATCCAACAATAAATATTTTGATGAAACTAATCTTACCTAAGAAGATTTGTAATCCTTTATTATGTTTTGTAAATTATTGAGTAAGTATTTATTATATTTATTTTGGATCATTAGGAAGACCATCCTTAGACACTACATGCCCAAACAATCTCCCCTCATACATTGAAAAGATACACTTCTTTGGATTAAATGAAACTCCAAATTGTTTGCATCCATCAGAAATAACTCTCAAGTGTTTTATATGGTCATTATGATATTTAAAAACTAAAATAATGTCATCAAGATAAAATAAGACCATTTAAATCAAAATACCTGAAAGGCAACATCTATTTCCCTTTAGAAAGTAGCTCAAATATTAGAGAGCCCAAAAGGCATTTTTTTATAGGCATATGCACCCCATTAAGTTGTGAAAGTTGTTTTATATTGAAATTTATCTTTCACCAATAACTATTTGCAACCTAAGTAACCATATAGTAAGGACAACCTTTGTGAACTTGATATCCTCTGTAAGATTTGATCCATGAAAGGAAGCAGATAGTGGTATTATAGTGACACTTTATTCAAATCTTTGAAATCCACACATAGTCTTATCTCTCAATTTTTGTTTCTCACTAGTACAAGGTTTGATACCCATGTTTATCAATTGATATGAAATATTATACTTGACTCAATCATCTTAGTAAGCTCCTTTCTGATGAGAATTTCAACCTTGGGGTTGATGGGCCTTTTCTTCTGTCTTACTAGTTTTGCATCTTGCTCAAGCTCAACAATGTGTTTTTATAATCTAATGTCAAACCCTTTAAAATCATGGTATTACAAAGTAAATAAATCCATATAATCATTATATAATGAAATGAAATCTACTCTCTCAGAATCAATGTTCACTTTACCCTACTTGAGTTACTTACCTTCAGCTATGTGAACTTGTTCATAATGTTCTTCCTTAGAAGAGATGATTACCTTGTACCAAAGTTAATAAACCTTTACACATCTTGTTTGATCTTAATTTCACAATCTAAACTTCATATTGGTGTTGCAATTTATTTTGATTCTTTGAGCAAAATTCTTCCTCATTTTGTAGGAAACAAGTTATTCGTATGTCACTATCAAATAATTTCCAAGTTACCTCATTATTTGGAAATTAAGGCCTACATAAAACCTTGATTTGGGTCTAATATTTATTATCCTTGAGTTAATCCACTATATCATATTGTGCTCATATGGTATCAAGTCTATCTACATATTGATTGGCTCTTCTAGGAATGGAGCTGATATCAAATACTAGGAAATCTTTTATGAGGTCCCAAACTTTGTGTTTATAGGACTTTAGGAGGAGGTTATTTGATGAACTTAAACCTATGAATTTTTTCACTACCAACTCACTATCACCTTTCAATTGTAAAATCTTAACACCTATCTTTCTATCCCACTAAAGGCCATGAATGAAAGCTTCATATTCTATAGTATTTGATGTACAATTATACTAAAATATAATTGAAGATTAATATGTTTAATTTTGAGGTGAAATTAACATTTCACCAACCCCACTCCCATTATTTTATCTAGATCCATCAAAGTATATATTTTATACTCCGTCTTGATCCTGCTTTGAGTTGGTAAGACTTGGTAATGAGCCACCTTCTTCATGCATACAGTAGACACCAAGACTAGCTTATTGAATACATTTGTATAGGTGATACCCATGGTTATCAACAACCCACTCATCCAGGAGTAGATCTGGTATGCCTTCATGTGTTTTAGAAGGTTATTTATCAATAGTATCTTCATCTTATTTTAAAATACTATAATTCATATTAGACATATATGGGATATATGGCTCAAAGTGAAATCTATAAATAGGTTATAATATTATAATGAATTTGGTTCCATATTTAGTCTTAAAAACCATGTATGATCAATCTAAAGAAATTCATCCTCCTATTTTAGCAATGAAATCCCTAGATAGGCATAGTATAAATTATGGAGGTAAATCAACAACAACTATATCCTATGAAATGGTGAAATTTGGACAAGCAATAAGTAAAATCTTAATATCTTTGAGGATTCCCATAGTCTTAGTAGGAGAAGAATATAATTTTAACACTCCATTTTCATGAGGTTCATACTTAAGACCTATTTTTTAGTTATGGATTTAGGCATGATAGAAGTTCTAGCTCCACTATCGATCATACAATTGTAGACAAGACAATATGCTATGATAACTAAAAGATATAATGGAGATGGCTTAGTCACCTTAGAAGCTTGAGGCTCAATAAATAGATTAGAGTTGGTTATAATAACACTTATTATTTCCTTATTAGGGGGTCCATCAGAGATATTGAGCTTTGAAAGCTCCTCTTGTAGATACTCATTTTATCCTAGGATTAGTAGTGTATCTCACATTAAAATTGATACTAAAGTTTTATTCATATGATCCACAATATTGAGTGGAGAAATAACTATCTTTGACTATAATTTAGGAATAGGGGGCTCTTAGATGTTGTCTAAACTAAGGAATGTAAGGCCCTTTCACATTTTTCCCCTTTGGATTTTGAACTTGATGAGTTGATTTCTTTTGAGGCAACTTAGTGGTGGTTCCTTGTAGTGGATGAGAAGGAAAAGGGGCTACCTTATCAGGACCTGAACCATTACCAATTGCCTTTAAATTGGATTTAGTATGGGTTGAAACTAAATTATCAATGTTAGGCATATTTTGACTTTGATTTTTAACTATGTCCTCAAAATAATCCTCACATGATTTAAATTTTACAAATTTAGTTTCAATAGGTGCTTTAGCATTCTCTCCTCCTTATTTATTTAGCACTTCTAATTGTGTAAATGAAGGAATGTCTCCATGTGGTAGAGGGCATTCCTTATTTGGTTGGTTTCATATGAAGGAGGAGCCAAAATTTGTTACACATAAGACTAATGTGAGCTTTCACTAGTTGGAACTATTGCCATGTTATTTTCTTGATCCCACTAATTGTTCCATTTCCATTCATGAGCATAGTTGTTGTGAGTTGGCACAATAGTTCTACTATTTCTTTTAGTATTAAGATTGTATTACCTTGACTAATAATTATGCCCTTCTTGTTATTTATTAGATTGATAGGATGGTCTATTATACTGATAATTCTAATTAGTATTATGATATGGTTTGTATGGTGGAGCTTTTTATCTTTCCATTTCAACACATTTTTTTTATAAGTCTTAAGAAGACTCTCTATCTTCCTCGATCTGTCATCTTGATCACCTTTTATTTGATATAAATTTGTTGAATCTGGGAATGGAGTAATAATTGGAGAAAGAGGATGGATCTCTAGAAAGAGAGGCATTACTGGCCTTGGAGATAACTTGCTTGCTTGTATAAGGTAATTTTCAGCCTTAATTGATACTTCAAAAGTTTTTGGTAGAGTATTCCCTCCCATGGATTGAATCATCACAACACATATAAATTGAGAGCCTTCAAATAGTAAAAAAAATCATAGTTGGGTATATGCTTGATCACTATAGAAATTTTGTCCTAAGTCTTCTAGAACCTGTAATTGAAATCCACCATTAATTCATGATTGAATCTCTTGATTGTTGTAAGCTACTCCACCAGTGAAAGATGATCACTTTTTTTCTCAAAGTGATTGTATAGGACCTCTCCAAATTCACCCCAGCTATTAATTAATATGGAGTCAATCCTCTATACCACCAAAGTGCTTTCCCTTTAAAAAAAGTTACTAACAACCTCATTACTACATTTTCCTAAGTTACATGATGCACTGAACAAAGGCTAGTAATATCTATAATATGTTTTATAGTAATGACTAGATTTTCCTTTATAAAATAAGGAAGAGATTTTAGAGTTGAGACTAGAATATCATCCCATTTGGTAAGATTTAGAGGGATACCACCATTGAATAACACAAAGGCTTATCTTCTAGGAATAACCATCTAAGGTATGGGATTTAAAAAAATGTTTAGCTAATAATATTGGCTTGAACATGAGGATTTTTTGCAATAATAAGGGGAACAAGAGGTATAAGTGTAGATTTTGACTAAGAGGCTTTCTTCTTCTTTGATTATTGGAAAGATAGCTCAGAGAAATTTTTCTCTTTCCCTTTTGTAGAGGATCTTGTGACAAGTCTTGGGGGCATGAAAAAGTATGCAAACCTAGAAATGAGACTCTAGAGTTTCCTATCTACTTAGATATGCATATATATGATTCAAAAGTGTGAATGAGTAGTCCCATTAGGTGTGATAGAACTATTAGCTATCTAGATAACACCTAATAAAGGCCAAATTTGTTCAAATATGACCCATACCTGGACTAACATGGGAATGATCTAAGGCTATGGGATGCCTATATCTAGACCTCTACAGTTTTTAATGAGGCTAGTTCCTTAGATATGATAGTTTGGACCTCTCTTTCTAAGAACTAAACAAGTTAGGGAGAAAAGAGTTAAGATATTTCTTAAAATAAAAGTTATTCTAACATATGGTGATGCACCAAAGGTTCAAAGATACACTCTCAATATTTAAGTCATTACCACATACATAGACTATGAAAAGAATGAATACAATGTTTATTATGGTTTTCAAGAAACAATACTTCACCTAGAGGTCAATTTGATCAACTTAAGTTAGAGGGCAATAAGGGTAAGGCTTGATTGAAAGAACTTATAGTCAATAATCCAATCTATACCTGAGACATCAACATTAAGACACACTAGATGACCTGTAAGGAGAATTTATTAGTACTTAGGTTGAACATAGACCTACAAAGGGAAGATGAAAACCACTTTTGCATATCAAACAAATATAAAACACTAAGCACAGATTGATAAAAAATTACAAAATGCTCTATTCATTACTCTAAGAGGTGTAAAATATAATTTATGGTAGAGTATAGTTGTACTAGCCTGAGAGATGGTCAACAATAGCTCAAAGTCTATATTTATAAAGAGAAAGAAATCAAAAGAAATATATTTTGGCACTAAAAAAGGAATCAAATGAGCACAACTCCATTTGAACCATAGTTATAACTACCTCTACATTTATGCTCATTTAACCTTTCTAATTGATCTAGGTCACTTCAATCCATTGCACAGTTACATTATTACCTTACTAATGTTTATTTATGGTTTCAATGGTGGGATAAAGTTATTCTAATCTAGGTTTCAACATAAATGTAGTTACAACTATTGGATCAATCTATTAGAGTTTTATCCTTGTTAGGTTGTGGAGCTAAAAGCTTCACTGATGCAGACATGGAGGAGGTTGCAGGGTGAGTTGCTGAGTGTCAGAAGTCTTTGGCGTTGGTCTGGCCAATTGATGTCAGTAGGTAGGAGACAGGATGCAACCGACGTCGGTCATGGATCGGCCAGCGTTGGCGACCCCTAGGCGGATAGGGACCGACATCGGTCGCCTGTGTGGTTCGACTGCAAGCTTATTACGGGCAGTTAGCTAACGAACCAAGTGTTTGCATGTTTAGATCTATTTTTAGCCTGAGAGCTGTGGATCTAATTATTGTAATTAGATGTCTAATCATTGTTTGGATGAGATCTATATAATAGACTCATGGTTGTATTGGAAAAGTGTTCTAGTTTGAGTTGAGCAAAGTTTGTTCCTTCTGTGTGTGAGGTGAGCAAGGGTGTTCCTCCTAGTTCCACAGTACCAGGTGTAGGTGTTGGATTGGAGAATCAACAGGGTTCTTCATGTATGTAGGATCTTGGTCATAGGTGCATGGCCTATATAGGAGATCTACATGGTAAGTAAGATCATTGATCTGCAGGTGTATGTGTGTGCAAGGTCAAGGTTCACAGGTGAGCAGAACCAGGTTGATTTGCAGGTGTGCAGGATCATATAGATAGCAACACAACAGGGAGCAGTATCAGGCAGGATCTACTTGGAGTACAGGTGTGTACTTGGATAGAGCAAAGAGGAAGGCAAGGGAGTTCCTTCCATAAGTATGGTCTGTTGAATTGCAAGTTGTTGCAGGTTCATGGGAGATCTATTTGAAGTACCTTGAGTACTTTTGGAGTACGTGGAGTACTTGTGGAGTGCGTGGAGCACTTGTGTTGTGCATGGAGCATGGGAGGTGAACACCAACTCTATATTTTGAGTTGGGTGTTGGGACCTGAGAGGGAGAGCTTTGGGGAGAAGAATTACTATTCACTTGAGGTGTGGTGAACCTCTGAAGAGGTGGTGGAGAAGAAGTGGCATCTTCTTTATTGTATTCTTTTTTGTATAAAGTGTTAATACAAGTTGTGTATTGTCTCTCATATCATGTGTTATTCTGAATTCTAGTGACTTGGTGAATCTGGTTAATTTCCGCATATTAAGTTGCTTGGTTTGGTAATCAATTGTGTGCTTCTAGTTTATTTCCCAACACGTGCTATCAGATCTAAGGTTGCAGGAAGCAGGGTTTGTGTTTGGTTACATGTCACTCTCAGAGGTTTCTGATTAAGTGTGAGTAGAGCAATGGCAGATGAAAGTAAGCTAAGAATGGAGGAGTTGAAAAGCACATATGGTCACTCACGGTCCTATGGAAAGAAAGAGCAGGTAAAAGAATATTGTTGGTTGGTAGTAGATCAGCATGAAGAAACTGAAGAAGTAGATGTAGCAAGTGTTGTTGCACAGGTTGCTCTAGGAGGTTTCTTGGATAAAGTTGAATCTTGGATAAAAGATTCGGTTGCCTCTTTCCATGCAGCCCCAGGTAGAGGAGCTGGTAAGCCTTTCCAAAGAACTGGCAAAGGGGAAGTGAAGCTGAAATTACAGGTGGCCAACACATAGGTGTTGATGAAGGTCATGCAGGTCCCAGGTTTGGAGATATGGCTAATTTCTTCAGAAAGATTGGGTGATGAGAGATGCACAAGAACTCTCACAGCGGATGCACTTGAATTAGCTGGAGGTAAGAAAATAGGTACCCTTTATCTACTTGTTTATATTACTGATTCTTCTTCTGTTGTGGAGACGTGGCTTCGTAGGCTTGGTCACATGAGCAGGAAGGAGATGCATGTTCTTAAGTGGAAGACAGATATATTTGACAGGCTTAAGAACTGGAAAGCCTTGGTGTTCTTGGAGGAGATGGCGGACAGAACCCAGTGGATGTGGCTGGATACTTCTGAGCAGGGTAGTTTTGACATGGGTATTGATTCAAAGGAGCTCGCGGGTAAAAAGTCATCACTCACAGGCAAACATAGATACCGATGTCGGTCAGGAAGAATCAGCGTCGAACAGACAGGTGCCGATGTCGGTCATGTGCAGACTGAAGCTGGCGATGTCGGGCAGGTTAAGACCGACGTCAGTCAGGAGGACCAACGTTGGTAGTAGGTAAGACTGATGTCGGTCAGAGGACCGACGTCGGTAGCAGGGACACTGCAGAGTCGGTAGTCAGGGACAGACGCATGGGAACCGATGTCGGTCGGATGCAGACTGTGGGGTGACCAAGGTCGGTCACTGTAACGGATTTTGGGTGGATAACATGCTGTCAAGGAGTCTCAAACACCCATACGGAGGACTGAAGACGTAAGTAGGCCCTCAAATTCGTTGTTCCTCTTCTTTATACATGTTGCTGATTGTAGAGCAGGAAGGATCCAGGAAACAAGTGTGAGCTTGGCATGGATGAGGATGTGATTCCTTGGAAGAGAACCAAATAGGTGTGTTTTGGTAGGGTTGCCAGCAGGTATGAAAGCACAGAGACGAATGGATTCCTTAGTAGAAGAATAGAGAGAACGGATACATGAGATAGAAGACCAGGTATATGGTCTTGAGGAGCTGTAGGACAGTGGTATAGGTTTTGACAGGTGGAGGACGAAGCATGGCTTCAGTCAATGTCAGGTAACTACTATGGTTTACCTTACCAGGTGGATGATGAGTCATGATGTCATTCTATTGCTGTATGTGGATGGTATGTTTTGCTATCAGGATTGTACATACAGGGTTTTGCTGAGCTAAGGGTAAGATTAGTTCAGTGGCATGTCATGAGGAGTTTGGAGCAGCGAAATTCTTTGACATGGGAGACATGGAGATCACAGGTTGATTTTGTCTCGAGTGGGAGCTGATGTGAATCAGGTGTTGGTGAGGTTCAGGATGCAGAGCCAGAGCACACTAAGGGCTGGATAGGTACCGTGTCCAAAATCACATGAGGTCTGGTATAGACCTGAGTATTCCCATGCAGTGGGAGCTGTCAGAGAGTTAGGAGCCAATTCAGGGAAGTGGGTTCTCAGGTACTTGAGAGGGACCGGCAGTAGGGATTCATGCTATGTAGGGTCAGGTCTTCACTACATGTGTTTGTAGGTTCAGATGTGGCAGGGTACTCGGATGACAGGTGGTACATCATAGGTTGTGTGGTGGGTTGTCTTCAGGATTGATCTTGAAGAGGGATACAAACTAGGAAACAGATTAGATGGGGTACATGTACAGGTACAGTGCAGCTATTTATCTCCAAGTGGGAGATTGTTAGGTTGTGGAGCTAAAAGCTTCACCAATGCAGACATGGAGGAGGTTGCAGGTTGAGTTTTTGAGTGTCAGAAGTCTTTGGCATTGGTCTAGCCAACTGACATCGATAGGTAGGAGACAGGATGCAACTGACGTCGGTCATGGATCAGCCGGCGTCGGTGACCCCTAGGCAGACAGGGACCGATGTCGGTCACCTGTGTGGTTCGACTGCAAGCTTATTATGGGCAGTTAGCTAACAAACCAAGTGTTTGCATGTTTAGATCTATTTTTAGACTGAGAGCTATGGATCTAATTATTGTAATTAGATGTCTAATCATTGTTTGGATGAGATCTATATAATAGACTCATGGTTGTATTGGAAAAGTGTTCTAGTTTGAGTTGAGCAAAGTTTGTTCCTTCTGTGTGTGAGGTGAGCAAGGGTGTTCCTCCTAGTTCCACAGTACCAGGTGTAGGTGCTGGATTGGAGAATCAGCAGGGTTCTTCATGTATGTAGGATCTTGGTCACAGGTGCATGGCCTATATAGGAGATCTACATGGTAAGTAAGATCGTTGATCTGCAGGTATATGTGTGTGCAAGGTCAAGGTTCACAGGTGAGCAGAACCGAGTTGATTTGTAGGTGTGCAGGATCATATAGACAGCAACACAATAGGGAGCAGTATCAGGCAGGATCTACTTGGAGTACAGGTGTGTACTTGGATAGAGCAAAGAGGAAGGCAAGGGAGTTCCTTCCATAAGTATGGTCTGTTGAATTGCAGGTTGTTGCAGGTTCATGGGAGATCTACTTGAAGTACCTTGAGTACTTGTGGAGTACGTGGAGTACTTGTGGAGTGCGTGGAGCACTTGTGTTGTGTGTGGAGCATGGGAGGTGAACACCAACTCTGTATTTTGAGTTGGGTGTTGGGACCTGAGAGGGAGAGCTTTGGGGAGAAGAATTACTGTTCACTTGAGGTGTGGCGAACCTCTGAAGAGGTGGTGGAGAAGAAGTGGCATCTTCTTTATTGTATTCTTTTCTGTATAAAGTGTTAATACAAGTTGTGTATTGTCTCTCATATCATGTGTTATTCTGAATTCTAGTTACTTGGTGAATCTGGTTAATTTCCGCATATTAAGTTGCTTGGTTTGGTAATCAATTGTGTGCTTCCGGTTTATTTCCCAACAATCCTAGTGTTAACTACTCTTCACAAGTTCATCAAGGCATGAAAGAGTGGAGAAGAAGGTCCTTTTCATGCAATTGGTCCTGGAGATGAAACCATTAGGGTCTACATGTATGATTTCATGGAATATTTTGAAATGCTAGCTCTTATTCAAATTAGATCATGCTCGAACTCATCTCCATATTCATAGGTCCACTATAGATGGAAAACTAATCTCAAACTATTGGTTTTCTATAGTCAGTATGTTAATGTAGACCTATAGACTATATATCCCCCCTTATTGATTATAATAGGTCCAAATAGACCCATTTTGTCTTTGTGGGAACTAAGATTTCACCATATGCATAGATCTTTCTTTTAAAAATGGTGAACATAATCATAGAATGAACCTTGCATGACACAAACCCTCAAGCCAAAGGTCCATATTAAGCTTTAATGGTAGTTACTTTATGTCCTTTAACCTAATTATATGGCATTTATCCAAGCTCCAATAGCAACTAGATGACCCTAAAATACCTAGTTTGCCTTGGTTAAAAAACTACCCTTTAGTTCAACTTTGAATGTCAAAAATTGCTCAGGCCAATCAAAAAGCTCCATCCTATCTTTATTCCCATTAGCCTCATAAATCACCACTATCATATCTTGAATATTTGATCTTACACCTATTCAATTATATCTTTTTGGTATGAATAAATTTAGTCCATTGATTTCCTACCATCTTGAATGTGCTTATGCCACTTGTCAATCATGTGTTGATCTCAAGATCTTTTTGTTAATCTATTACTTTACACACTTATCCCACATGGTGGCCTCTTAAGCTCCTTGAAATTTTGACTCATCATACACCATTGATCTCCCTTGGTACAAATGAATTCCAACCATTGGATCTACTTGTATTTGAAAACAAACAACTATTTACCATGGTCTAAATTTGATGTCTACATGACTGTTAGTTGATGTCCATGAGATCATCATTGATGTCCTCATGATCATCAAATTTAAGATTCTAATGGTGTTTTTACCATAGCTTAAATTTGACATCTATGTGAACATCTCCCATTTTTTGACCCACTTTAAAGGCTTGGATCTAGAAGCAAAAAGGTCATAGAGGCACCAAATTTTCAAGAGATGTTATTGATACTAAAAGGATTGTGCCCACTTGATTCACTAGTTTTGGGAGCTTTCTAAGTGTGTTTACAAGGTGTTCAAGTAAGCTGCCCTATATGTTTTACATGATATTCTCATTCTTGTCATTGATCATTTGAATCTAAATAGATATTTATCAAGGATTGAATTCAATGCTCATGATAACATCTTGCTCTGCATGGCCAACTTTGAAACTCCATAACTTGAGCTAAAAAGCTTGAAAAAACATGAAACTTGCCTATCATGTTCCTAGCATGAAGAACTATATGTCACTACATCCTTTTGGCTCATAATGCTTTCTATGGTGCATTTATTAAATTCACAAAAAAGCTATCTAGTTTGGTTCTTCATGATTTCTTGATGACAGTTTGGTCCTTAAACTTGCCCAAGTCATTTTGATTCAATCCTTCATGATCTTGATGAATTTATAATATTTCATCTATCTAGTCCATGTCCCTATGAGCTTATGAACACTATGAGATCCTATTTGGATCAAATTTTAAGGCTTGAACAAATAAATTATTTGAAACCATTCAATTCCATTAGAGCTTTGTATTAGGCATATTAATATAAACATTTTTGTCGATAGAAATATCTTCAGGATTTTGACAAAGACCTTTTATTTCAGACATTTTTTTTTCAATTGAAATGTGTCTTCCAAAATATTGTATTAGACATTTTGTTTGAAAGATATATGTCCTTGGGGAAATTATATCATATAATTTTATTGAAAGATTTATCCTTAGTCTTTTGCCTTCAAGACAATTTTCTTAAAATAGTTTCAACACAGCCAAATAAATTTTGACATATTTCTAAAGTGTAAACTAGAGGCTTTTAAGCCTATAGGCTCTTCTAGACCTATTCTTAAAACTACTCAAACCCTTCACTTTGAAATTCTGAGCCTACTTCTAGTCCATTTGACCTACTCATCAATTATGACATTGCTAGGCTTATCTCTCCAATTGTAGGCAAAGCTTGATATGTGGGCTAAAATGTCCAACAAGCATCAAAAGTTAACTCTCACCAATGTGAGTTAAGGTTGAGTTTAAACATGGATTGAGTTTAAACTAACCTTAGGTGATTTGAGACTAAATCTTGTTGATTAAAAATTTGTCATATAATTATGATTTTTAATTACTAAGCATGGTTCTTAAATTAGATATTTTGGGATAGTTTTATGATCTTGACAACTCATAAAGATAATGATGAAAAGGATTGATATTTTGAATTTTTGAATTTTTATTTTTAGATATTCATTAATTACAAATGGACAATTTAACTAAGCATTTAATCTTGTTTAATTATTTGATTCAATTTGATTAGAATTTTATCTCTTTTAAGATTTGATCAAGTGACCTAGTTAATGGGTGTTTGTTATGTCACAAAGTGATTAGGGATGAATCTGTGAGAGATTAGTGTTGCATATGGGCTAGTATCCCAAATAGGGATGATTTGAAATGATTTTAAGTTTTGATAAATGATGTAGAGATGAAATTGGAATGTTTGGTGATTTTTAGGCTTTGTTTGAATGTTTGGTGGGAATCAGTTTGAAGTCTAGTTAAAAACTAGTTATGGCTAGAATTGAGTGTTTATAGTTTTCCCCTATTTGGGAAGGAATTAAAATCTATAATCACAATAAAATATTCTTAAATAATGAAAAGGTCTTGTATTATAAATGATCTAATGGTAATAGATAAGCCCTAGATGCCCCCTTAAGGGAGTAGTCAGTAAAAAGGGTTGGTGATCGATCCCTCAAAAGAAGGATAATGATGGGACTAAAAGGTAAAAGAGGGTGGAAAAGTATGATTTACCCACAAATTATTATGATCAATGGCACAATGAGCTATCCCAATTGGGTAGATAAAATGGATGATTTTACCAAAGGTGGTTATAATGATTGACATAACATGGTAAAAAGATAATGATTTACCCAAAAATAGTTATAATCATTATCCAAAGGATAAGGGTAAAAAGAGAATGATTTTCCCAAAGGTAGTTATAATCATTCAAATGAAAATAATGATTTTCCCATAGGTGGTTATAATCATTGGATAGATAAAAACATGACCCAGTCAAGTAGATAGAGAAAATGATTTGCCCAAAGGTAGTTATAACCATTAGCATAATGAAAATTTTCCCTCATTAGGAAAAATAATGATAATGATTTTCTCAAAGGTGGTTATAATAATTAATGTCCAAATATATTAAAACATAATGATTTGCCCAAAGATAGTTATAATCATTGGTAGAGTGAAAACATGCCCCAGTTGGGTGGATAGAGATAATGATTTACCCAAAGATGGTTATAACCATCAACACAATGAAAATGTGTCCTTTTTAGGTAGAATAATGATAATGATTTGCCCAATGTTGGTTTTAATCATTAACATCCAAATAGATTAAAACAAAATTATTTACCCAAAGATGGTTATAATCATTGATATAGTGAAAACATGCCTTAATTAGGTAGATAGAGATAATGATTTACCTAAAGCTGGTTATAATCATTAACATAATGAAAATGTGCCCTTCTTGGGTAGAGGAATGAAAAGGATTTACCCAAAGGTAGTTATAATAATTAAAATCCAAATAGATTAAAACACAATGATTTTTCCAAAGGTAGTTATAATAATTGGTACCATGGGTGGGATAGTATGTTAGATTGGATAATGGTGTTATAGTAATTTTTAATTTAAAAAAAAAAATTAAATTACTTACTAAAAACTCATATGAAAATTAGGGTTTATTATGAGTACCTAGAGATTAGAATATGGTTTCACACTACTTGAATCTAGTGATTGAGGGAGTTACTTTTTGTCTACAAAGAATAACCTTTGACCTAGTTATAAACAAAATAAAATTCCTTCTCACGAATGTAGGTAGTCCTTCAGGATCATGAAAATAGATGTAGATTGAATGTAGAAGAATTTTGATAGAGTGATGTCAAGGTATTCCTTAATTTTCCAAGAATCTTAGTAGTACTTTGAGGTTCAAAATTTTTGCTCCTAAAGCCAAAGGTTGGTTAGGTATATATAGATTGATACCAATCTAGAGAACTGACACTGATTCACCCAAATTGGCAAGTTTGTTCCAACCATGGCTAAAATTGGGTTTTATCAGTGTGAGGTTGTTGGTAACAAAGTTATATGGGGGTAAAGTGGTTAAGAGGTAGATTCCCTAGGTTATTAATGGATTTAGGTGGTTAGGATGAGTATAAAGGTAATAGTAAAATAAAATTACCTAGTTATCGATGATAAATAAACTAAAGCTTAGGATATGGGTATTTAGGAGATTAAAAAAAAATAAAGGCCTATATTAGTTAAATAATTGTATATAGTATAAAAAATTATAGTTTCTACATTTTCCCCTTTTTATGGAGTGGTATGAAATACATGCTGCAAGACAAAAACCAAGAGAGGTCTAATGCCCCTAGTTTATTTGAGGAGGTATACCCCCTCAAAATAGGATCCAATGCATGATAAGGAGTGGGTGACCAATTTTAAAAATGGAATACTGGATGAGATGGGTTGATAACAAATGAGATATAATAATGCAGATACATAATATGAAGTATATGTTTTATACTAACAAGATGTAAGATAATACAGATAAAGATGTCCTAAGGTAAATCTTGTAATAAAATTCCACAACTACTAATAGGTTGGATTAAATGAAGGTAAACCAAGGGAACAAGTGATAGGATTTGGCTGACATAACCATTCAATGCGATATATGGTGTGTGCGCTACCTATAGATAACTATTCTTAAGAGAAAATGCACTTTTGAGACCCACTAAGGGGAGATATATAAAAGATCACATGTCTTATGTAAGTTGTGGGACCAATAGGGAGTCTAAATTCACAAACATAAAATGTTATAGGACAAATAATAGGGTAGGTGTGGTAAGGTACCAGGATAAATTTAAAGAGCAAGACTAGATGCATATAAACTATATATAGTGAAAAAATGAGCAAATCAGTATCAATCCAAAATAAATTAGTGATGATCCACAAAATTGGTGTTTATCCAAAATAGATCAATGTCGATCTAAAGTTGGGTATATAAGAAAATCCAATGTGGAAAAGGGATCATTTTCTATTTTTGAAGTAAGATTATGCTTGAGAGATAAAATAACATTTGTGACATGAGACAAAATAGAGGATAGTGGTAGTAGATTGAGGTAACAGTGGTGATTGTAAGATGAGGCAGGTCCCATTTTTTATTAAGTTTTTGAATTTTTGATTTTTTTTGGCTTTTTAGATTTAGGATACATGCTTAAACTAGGGTAGGATGGCGTGCTAATGACATTTATGCATTTCTTAATATATTTTTAACAATTTTGATTTAAGGTGGGTCACTAATAACCCAACTATAAGATTCTCTTAGTGATGGTGCAACTACTAAAATATCCACCACACAACCCATCATAAGATTCTTTTATAGTGAGGGTAGTTTCATGATTCTAGAGACAATGAATAAGGATACTGTTGAAAGCACACTCATAAATAACACCCCCCAGTATGATAAAACACATGACAAGATGTTAGAAAGCTCATCTACCATTTCTTGATAGATCTGAAGGAATAATTCCCCTTGATAGGTAATGAAATATCTATCATACTAGAGATTTAATGGATTTTCCTCCACACTATGGATGGAAGGAAGATCAATTTTGGTAGAGGAAGGTTGATTAATCTGGTAGATGAAGACACATAACTTACATTTCTAAGATGAAAATGGGATAAAAGAGGCCAAGGAAGCCATAGTATCTACAAACCTATTACTTGATCAAGGAGTGGCTTGGATAGCATAATGATTGAAAGTGGATAGCAACTGATCAGCCAAAGTCTTATATTTTTTAAAGGCATCATTTTTAGATTGATATATGCCCTTAATCTAATTGGGAATCACCATAGATATTAACTGTTTTAATACCCAAGGCTAAATCAGTTTGGAGACCTATGATTAAAGCCTCATATTCTACCATATTATTAGTACAATAAAAATCAAGCTTAAAGGATAGATGTATAAGTGTCCCCCTAGGAAGGATTATGATAATTCTATATCCCCCACCATGCTTGCATTTAGATCAATCAAATAATATAGTCATTTGATATTGTGGATCTATTTAAGATGTGGAGGCTATGGATTCATTTGGGAATTCATAATTAACTATTTTATTATGAACAAGAGGTGCCTAATTAAGTTGATCAATAATTATTTGACCTTTAACTAATTTTTGATGGATAAACTCGAGATCAAATTCTACCAAAACATGATCCATTTAGCCATTGACTGACTCTGATAAGGCTTTGAATGCATAAATTTTAGGGGATTGATGTTTGTGACCACATAGGTCCTACGATTAAGAATATAATGTCAAATCTTAGAAGTTATAAAGACCAGATCTAGGCATAAATTCTTTGTGTGATAATAACACATCTCATATTCAATAAGTGTGTGATTGATATAGTAAATTTCTTTCTCTTTGTGTTGCTCATCATGATGAACAAGCATAGATCCAAGGGCATGATTTATAGTGGAATTATATAAAAAAAGGGATGCCCCTCCTTCATATGAGTGAGAACTAGTGGTGAAATAAGGTAGCTTTAAAGATCTTTGAAGGCCTCCTAAAACCAAATTCCTAATTAAAATAGATATATTTCTTTAGAAGGTGATGGAATGGTTGACATCGATCGGATAGTTGAGAGACAAAATGATGAATATATTATAATTTATCTTGTAAAATATGAGGTCGATTTAGATTAGATGGGGGTGGAATTTATAAAATGGATTTGATTTTGGTAAGGTCAAATTCTATCCCTCGCATGGAGATAATAAATCCTAAAAGCTTATCGGTAAATATTATAAAAATTCATTTCTTAGAACTTAGATGGACATGAAATTGGATTAAGTGAGCGAAGATTACCTTTAGGACTAAGAGATGGTATTTTCATAATTTTAATTTATTGAGGAAATAATCCACATAATACTTAACAATTTTATGGTTGATATCATGCAAGATATAAGTCATGGATCTTTGATAGGTGGCTCCTACATTTTTAGGCTAAAAGGCATAACTCAATTGTAGAAGGTCCCCCAGTGAGTAATAAATTAAGTCTTATGTTGGTCTTCTAGTGTGATAAGGATTTGATTATATCTAGAGAAACCATCCATAAGTGACAACATTTCATGCCTGGCTATTAAATCCATTAATTGGTCAATATTAGGGAGAGGAAAATCATACTTAGGATAAGTGAGATTGAGGTCATGAAAGTTAGTACAAAGGCATAGTCCCCATGTGGTCTTGGTGATAAGGATGATATTAGATACCCATTGAGGGTAATTAATAGGTTGGATAAAGTTAATGAATAATAAACACTATAACTCTTATTTGACTAAGAACGTAATGTGAGGATGCATCTTTCAAAACTTTTGATTTATAGGTCTTGCATTTGGGAATGTGATAATGTTATGGATGATAATAATAGGATTGATACCAAGCATGCTACTATAGGACCAATTGAATACTTCACTATGATCTATTGTAAATGTAGTGAAATCTTGGTGCTCCTATTTGTTGATCTTAACTATTCATGGAGTCTCATGAGATCTTATGCTAATATCAATGGTATCCTTATTTAATAAACTAGAGGTTTCAGATAGAAGGGATTTACATATATGGGAGTTATCTACACCTAAATGAGTTAATATCGACTCATTATCATGACATTGAAGAATAAGGATGGTTATAAAATCCTTCCCTATCATGTTTAGGTAGGATAGAAGAATGGTTTTGACCTCCCCATCATGATGATAGATGAGAGGTTTTATAGTAATGGCATTGACTAATTTTTTTTAGGGTAATGGATATGATGTCATCTATTGAATAAGGGGTGTTATATGGTGAGGATGGTGTATCCTCTTTAAGGATAGGAAGGAGAGTAACATCTGGGGTATCTTTGGTATTTTTGTTAAAACCAAGTTTATGCTTTTCATGGGGTTTCCTAAAATATCCCAATACAACTGCATGTGGGCCTTATTCATAGCATCCTATGTTGAAACCCTTCCAAGTACACCATTATAGGTATGTTTTTGCAAAGTGGGGTTTATCAAGGAATGAAAATTTTAAGGTAAATGGTTTAGAATGGGTTTGGTTAGAAAGGCTTGAAGAGGGTTGATCAATTCCCCCATAAATTAAATGGGTATGGAGGAAAGGTGGACCAAAGGGAATAATTTATCCTAAATTGGGATAATATGCATGTTATTTGTCTAGATGCCCATATTCTTAGGGAATGGGGAGAGTATGGAGTGTCAATAACTAATACTCTCTAATTGATAGCTAATGAAACATGGAATTAATAGACTCCTTACCAATCCTTTATGTAGAAATTATCATACTAGTTGATGGCTCATTAGATGATGATGGGGTAGTGTTTTATAATGGTATTAAGATGTCATTTTGTTAAAAGGTGAGATTGCATGTTTTGAATGGATGGGGATTAACTAGAACCTTGTGGATTTTACCTTTGTGTTTGAATTTAATACATCGATACAAGGTAGAAGAGATGAAATGCATAGTGCATATCTAGGGATGACCTAATAGGATGTTATATTAAAACTCACCTTCTATTATGTAAAATAATTTAGGTAGAATTCATATGCCTACTTGAATGTGAAGGACTACCATTCCTAACATAGGGGTGATGGTATTGTTTAATGCTTATAAAATGGTGGGGGATTGGGATACAAATATTTTGGGTAATTATAGCTATTTAAATGCATGAGAGGATATGATATTTATATTTGCACCATTATCAATCATTACTTATTTTATTTGATTTTGATCAATTTAGGTAGTGATAAATAGTGAAATATCTTGGTCATCAGGCTAAAAGGGTGGTATTTTTGAATCATGGAATGTTATAGATAATAGATTTTGAAGTGATGTAATGAAAGCTGATAAAGGCTAGGGTTCATAAAATTGTATCTTGGTAGCTTGTAAGGCTTCTATAATAGCCTTGTAATGCTATGAATAATTTTGGACAAGTTCATATAGAGACATCTTAAATGGAAATGATGAAGCTACTTTAGAATAGATATTTGTATTAGTTCTGAAGCATTATTATTTTTTACTTTCCCTAAAATAGAAATTTTAGGTTTCAGAGTAAGCACTGTTGGACTATTTATGGTAGGAGTTGCTACTTTCACAATGGATTTATCATTATTATGGGTCTTATGACACTAGGTTTGGGCTCACATAACTATGTGAACTATGTCTATCTAAAACAAAGGAGGATTTTTTGCATTCTTAGATTTGACCACATCTAGGGGGTTCAGGAGGAGTTGATACTAAGCTCTATTGGTTTATGGAAAATGACCTTTGTAACTTCCACCATGTAATAGGTCATGACATCAGTAGGTATCACTATTTCAAGTGTCTAGTATAGAACCTTATTGATATATTAGATGACCTTAAGATATTATCTAATATATACATGTAAGACTCTCCTAAAAGTGTATATTATCATGTAAGAAAACATTTTAATGGATTTTGAGATTATGCATGGGAGGTAGAGGGCTTAGATTGACTTTTAGCTTGTGGTGTGCTGATTTTATAGCTATGGCATTAATAGATCCTTTAGTTTCATTATTATTGTTAGTCCCTTTAGAGGGATCAAGTTTGAAGTTTTTACTTTGTAATTTCACTTTTCCTTCTGCTAAGGCTCTAATTTCTAGTTTGCAAGCCATCAAAAAGGCCTCATCAAAGGTTTTGAAATATTGCACCCATAACGTTGATGAGATATGTTTAACACATGCTCTCACTAATAATTCAATGAGTTTGGGTTGTGGAAGGGAAAATATGAGTTGGTTTATGAGACTCCTCCATTTAGCCATGAAATTAGTGACAAATTCATCATCAAACTATTAGATGGCATATATGTCAGTGATAGTTACTTACAATGTTGATAGAAAAGTTCTCTAAGAAAATTGGAGCTATTTACCCAAAAGAGAATAGGGAATGCTAAGGAATTAAGTTTTATGAATCTAGGGTAGGTATAGCTAGCAACATAGGAAAGGTCCTAAGATCAAGTGCATCATCATGAGATATAAGGTAGAAATCATGTTTGAGTGCTTGAAGTTGCTTTTATAGATCCTCTTTATTTTGAAACTTTGTAAACTTCAAAACATCCCATTATGGAGGGTTAGGTCTAATGGGGACAACTAGGATAATAGGTTCATTATATATTTTCCCATAAGTGAGCATGTTTTTCTGCCCAAAGGTAGAGGCTTTTAAATTGGCCATGCTATTCTTAAGGATGCTCATAAGGTCTAGTTGGGTATTGTATTGAGTGATTCCTCCCAAAACATTCTATTATTGGAGTTGATAAGTAGGAAGCTAAGTAAAAAAGGACTGGGATACATGATAACTAACTAAGGTGGTCATGATTAGTTGGGATACCACCACATACTATGGGGTTTGTAAGGGGATATAAGTAGACCCAATAGATTACATAGGAGATATGTAAAGGGTAGTTAAGGGGATATATTATTGAGGTAGTTGGATTATAGGGGCTTATTATAAACACTAATTTTATGGATTTAAAAGTACACTAGTTTGGATAGGTGGATGGGTTATTAGGACTAAGATAACTAGGTTTTGAAGCACCATGGTAATAGGTAGATTAAATTTATGTTGAGGTATGATGCCATTATGAGCTTGGGTACTAGTTGGGGATGGAAAATTAGATGTTACCAGAGTGGATTTCCTAAAGGTTGTGTAATTTTAGTGTCAGAACTAGTTAGAGGAGAATTTTTATGAGAATATATCATAGCAATGATAAAACCTGCACCTTCTGCTAAAGGCATGCCATAAAGATTATTGGAAAACTATGTATGGGGGAAAGTGAGATGCATATAGCTTGAGATCTGAGGTAATGGTTAAACATGATTGGATTACTATCTAATATAGTTATAAACTTGGGATCACCTTGAGTATAATATTAAGGAATACATTCCCCTGTAGACTCAAGGGAAGTAGGAAGACTAGGAGAATTATCATGGATGAGGATGAAGCTAGGGGTTCAGTCTACTTTAGTGATTGTTATCACTTCAAAACCATTTAGTGATAAAGGAAAAAGCAAGAAATAAAATCCAAAAACACATATAAGTCTTTTTGATTATCTCACATTTAGTGATAAAGAAAGGCACACACATTAAAGATGTAACTAAAAAGATTACTTTTTAAACTTTAAAGTGTGAAAAAAAATAAAGGTTACCAAGGGTCTTAAGAAATGACAATCAAAGGATGGTTTCAGGTTTGTTTATGCTCAAAAAGATCTCTATACTAGAATTGATACTTGACCTACTATTGGGGCCTACCCACTCACTTCACATACTACAACCTAAAGGTATCGAATACTTGGCCATTATATATCAAATAACTAGGGTTTATAGTTAGTCAATGTACTAAGTTGGTTCTCCCCTTAGTGATGAAATCTAAGTGGGATAGTCGATAATAAGGTTAATGCTAGGTGATGAAATCCTATTCAGTTTCCTTATGTCAATATTTAATGAATTTTTTTATATAATTGGTTTGTTATGTGTATGTAAAAAGTGATTTCTATGATAAATTTTAACTCACCTAGATTATTATATATGAATTACCTAAGCAATAAAAAATGGATGCAGTTCTTTTTAACCTTAAAAAATGAAATACAAAATAATTTTGGATTTTATTTTGAATGAAGACAACAAAAAAAAAGGATAGAAAGATGGATAAATTCAAAATGAATTATAAAAATAAAAATGAGAAATTACGGGTCCTACTGGGCATGCCAATTTGTTATAGTAGTTTTTTATTTTTCTTTAATTGAAATTACTTACTCAAAAATTAAATGAAAATTAGGGTTAATGAGGAATACTTGGAGATTAGGATATGGTTGCACACCACTTTAATCAAATAACTAAGGGAGCTTCTTTTTGGTTGGGAAGAATAACCTTTGACCTAGTTGCAAACAAAATAAAATTCCTTTTCATGAATGCAAGCAGTCTTTTTGGCTCATGAAAATGGATGTAGATTGAATGTAGACAAATTATGACAGAGTGATGTTAAAGGCTTCCTTAATTATCCAAGAATATTATTAGTACTTCAAGGCTGAAAATTTATGGTCCCAAAGCTAAAGGTTGGATGGGTATATATGGATTGATGCTGATTCAGATAATCCGTGCTGATCACATGAGAATTGGCACTGATTCACCCAAATTGGTAGGTTTGTTTAACCATAGGTAAAATTGGGTTTTGTTAGAATGAGCTTGTTGGTAACAAAGTTATATGGGGGTATAGTGGTTAAGACATATATTCCTTAGGTTATTAATGGATTTAGGTGGTTAGGTAGGGTATAAAGATAATAATAAAAACAAATTACCTAATTATCAATGGTAAATGAACTAAACCTTAGGATATGGATATTTAGGAGATTAAAATAAAAATAAGGGCCTAAAACACCTAACAAATTGTATATAGTTTATTAAATTATAGTGTCTATAATTGGATTATGAATTAAATCCATAATCATGAAGTAAGAGTAAGCCAATATAAAGGAGAAAGATGAATTTAGGCAACTTGCTAGTATGGAGATGCATGTCCTAAATAATAAAGATTAAATATTTTTCATGATTTAATTAATATATATTTGGGAAATGACTATCTTAAGAAATGAAAATCAAATTATGGTATCATGATGCCTACCATCACATGTTACAATAATAAATCTAAAGAAATCTTACAAGAAATTATGTTTTATAGTATGGCATATGAATGGCAAGGTGGGAATTCAAATCATGATAAAGATGTTCCTATTTTTCCCATAGATGATTATAATTAGGAAACAATGGCATAGGTAAATGATACTAATTTTACTAAAGGTAGTTATAATTAGTAGTATAAAGTAAAACACTAATTTTCCCAAAGGTGGTTATAATGAAGAACACTTGAAATGAAATGAAACACTAAATGAAGGATAAAATTGCCAAACCATTATAATAATAGTCTAAAATATGACCTATATCTAGAATAATAAATAAACTACTTAAACCTAATTGAAATACTCTCACTGAAGGTGGCCAAAGAACCAATGGAATGGAACCAATCTCAAAGGGTTGGGTAGGGGGTAAAAACAATTGTAGTCAAAAGGAAAGGTATAATAGAGTGGTATAGGGTATGGTACAACATAGATCATAATATTATACAATGAAAATAAGCCTCATAGATAATATTTCAATTCTATCTATCAAAGTAACACTTGAGGTGTATGATGTTCATCGGCTCATCAAGTTCATCTCTATCTAGTGTAGCGAGTCTATATTCTCTAGAGCTATACGTTGAAATAATGAAATATGAGCCTATATAATTGGGTTTAAACTTGACCTTATTCTTCTCAACCATGGTTTTATTTTGGTATTATTTAAGAACAAGACCCCCAAGTTCAAATTCTCTATGTTTAACCTACTAGTTATACTGGCCATGGAGTCTATTGTGGTATGCTTGATGGTTATTAATAGTGTCCATGCATTTCTCATAAAGTAACTTTTAATCTTTTAGGTGAGATACTCAATAACCTTCATCATCTAGGATATGTCTTAGTTAGGTATGCAAAGAAGTTAGCTTGATATCAATGGGAAGAATGGCCTTAATTCCATAAACTAGGGAATATGGATTGGCTCCTATTGGGGTATGATAATTAATGTAGTATGCCCAGAGGGTGTGGAATATTTAGAAGTGAAAATCATGGCCAACATGATTAAAAATATTTTTAAAGATGTTGATAATGGTTTTATTATATGCATCTTCTTGGCCATTATCCTATGGGTAATATGTAGTAGAAAAATGTTAGGTGATATTGTACTTGGCACACAGTGTTTTGACACCCTTATTCTTAAATGATCCACCATTATTAGATATAATGTTGGATGAGATACCATAATGATATATGATATGATTGAATATGTATTTTAATTTTTTTTCTAGTCACATAAGTGAGGGGTATAACTTCAACCCATTTAGTGAAATAGTTTATAGTGGTAAGGATGTGTTTATGGCCATCAGATGAGGTGGGGTTAATCTTCATAATGAGATTAAGTCCCCATGTTGAAAATGGACATGGTGTAAGCATTAATTTAGTGTTTTAGTTGGGGCATTAATCATATTGGCATGCCATTGACATTTGTCACACCTTTTGACATATGTAGTTGCATCTATATCTATAGTTTTTTGGATAGGGTGGCCTTTCTAGTGTGGGATCCATATACTCCTTCATGAACTTCTTGTGTTGATAATGTTTCTTTTGAAAAATTTGAAAAATGAATAAGAGTTCCATCAAAGTTGCAATGGTAAAGGGTTGGTCCAAGTAAGGTATAACATGAAGCTTGATGGGTAAAGTACTTTAGTTGTTTGTGTGATAGGTTTGGTGATATGAGATGGTCATAAAGGTAAGTAAATAGGTCTGAATACCATGTATAAATATGACCAATAATATCACAAATGATTATGATGGTTAAAGGTTCATGAACATGCACTAGAAGATTTTTAATAAGGAATTGATATTCTTTTGCCTTGTTAGTGTGATGGATGAAAGAGTTGACAGTGGTCATGACATCTATTATTCTATTATTCACCCTAAGTATGTGTTCAAATTGTATATCAATAATTTTATATTTGAGAGTGTTGATCATAGCCTTGTATGGAACCAAATTTTCATCTTTATTCTAAAAGTGGTATGTAATCTAATTTATGATTAACTAAGAATCACCATAAACTTTAATATGTTGAATATTACATTATACTACCTAATGAAGCCTTGAGATGAGTGATTCATATTAAACCATATTGTTAGTACAAATAAATAGGATACATAATGATTTAGGGATAAGATCCCCTGTGGTTTAATAAATAATAGGTCTGACCCCAATCCATGTGATGTGAATGATCCATAAAAATATAACTTCTAGTGCTTGTCCTCCTGAGGTGTTTCAATGATGATCATGATGGATTCATTTGGGAATTAAAAATTAAGGGGTTCAATATCTATAAGGGGAGATTAAATAAGCTAATTTGAGAGTACTTGTCCCTTTATAACCTTTTAGTTGACATATTCTATCTTGAACTCACTCAGAAGCATGATCCATTTAGCTATGTGGACTTGTAAAGATATCTTAGATAGTAGATTCTTGAGCAGATATACTTTGGAAATAACTATGGTCTTGTTGTTAATCATGTAGTACCATAGTTTATATAATATAAAAACCATATCTAAACAAGCTTTCTCAATTGGTGTATAATTGTGTTCATACACAACCAATATACAAATTATATAGTACATGACATGTTTTTTCCCTTATCATCATGTTGAGATAGAAATATCCCTAAGGTTTTATCTATGGAAAATAAATACAATAGGAATGAATTTCTTGGCATTAGAGGTAACACAATTAATGGATTGGCAATATATTCCTTTAAGTGATGAAAAGCTTTATAGAATTCTTCATCCTAATGAAATGTGACACCCTCCTTTAATAAGCATGTAAATGGATGGAATTTATCAACCAATTGAGATATGAAGTGTCTGATAGATTGAATATTGCCTTGAAAATTATGGAGCTAATAAAAATTAGAAGGTGGTGACGTCTTTGTAATGCCTTATACTTTGGCAGGATCAACTTCAATACCTCAATAAGAGATGATGAAGCCTAATAATTTTCCTAAAGTGACACCAAAAATGAACTTTGTAGGATTGAGTCTGACCTTGTATTCATAAATCCTCTCAAATATTTTTCTTATTGTAGCTGGGTGATCATCACAGGTCTTTAATTTACCTAATATATCATCGACATAGTCTTCAACAATGTAGTCTATCATATCATGAAATATGATGGTCATGGATATTTGGTATGTGGACCCAAAATTATTGAGACCAAATGGCATAATCTAATAATAAAACATTCCCCATGGATTGTTGAATGCTATTTTGTGTTGGTCTTCTAGTGCTCTTATGATTTGATAGTACCCTAAAAAACCATCCATAAGTGAAATCATTTTATACCCCACTATGGAGGCAACTATCATGTCAATATTCTACAGATGAAAGCCATCCTTAGGGTAGGCCTTATTTATCTCTCTAAAATAATTGTAGATTTTTATTCTTTTTAGTTTTTTGCTAACACAATGTTTGAGATCTACTCTGAGTAGTCGATCGATCAAATATATCTTGATTATAAGAGTTTCACAACTATTTCTTTACTAATATAATAATATGAGGATATATCTTGAATTTTTTTTTCTTCATAGGTTTTCCTTTAGGACATAGAACAAGGTGGTGTACAACCAAGGTGGGGTCCAAACTTGGCATGTTTGAATAAGCCGAAGCAAAGATATCAAAAAATTCCCTCATAAGTGCTATAAAAACTTCACATTCCTCCTCAGTGAAGGATGCACCTAATTTGATCCATTTTAGGTTACTAGAGTCTTGATGTTGACTTCTATAGTATCTTATATAAGGAGAGTCAATCCATCTTCTAGAATGGTTATAAATGATTTGAATTGGCCTATAATGGAAAAGTCCTTTATTTGGCCTAGTTCTTTAATCTCTCCTAAACAATATGAATCCTAATATCCCAATGGTAGGGATGGACATGTTATAAACACCATTACAAATTATTGGATAATTCGATTAAAGGCATGTTATTATTTAGAAATGAACTTAGACTAGAAGTCAAGTTCATCAGTGGTGGTCTCCTAAGCTATGTTTGAGGAAAGATAAACACCCCCATCTAATGGCACTTGAAATTGGTTTTCACCAAAAGACCAACTTTTCTCTTTAATTTTACCCTAGTCCAAAATCATCTCAAATAGGTTTTCACTTTGGGAACTTAATGTTTTAATATTTTGTTTGTGGCTAAGGGTGTTTACCCATTCTAAAAAATAGGTTGTAGGATCTAGTCTGATAAGTAACCCTTATTTGTTATCTCCTAATACAAAATTATCTTTTAGGCTTAAAAAATCACAAAAGTCCTCATCATTCTAAAAATCATCTACAAGCATAGTGGATTCTTTTTTTTTCCAAGATATAAGTTGAGGGTAATAAAGAGGAATTATATTATTGTGAACAACTAGGGTAACGGTCCAAATGGCATGCTAGTTAAATAGGTTAGTATTGACAAGGTCTTCATAAATGATATGATCAGACTCTACTTCATTACTCATCATCATCACTAGATGTTGGCATTGGAACATGAATAAGTTATGTGGGTTCACCCCAAGGTGATTTAAATATAAGACCATAAGTTTTTTTATACCAAGTTATAGACATTGGCTCAAGAGTACCCTACTAATTTGGCTTGAGGCCTTCACCTTCATAAAATTTATTTTCCATGATCCTATTAGGAATGGGATATTTGGAATTTTTATAATAATTGACCAATTTGTCATTATATAACCAAGTTTCATCATTGGCAAGTGGGTCTTATTCTTGTCTAGTGGCCTATGTGAAAATGATAATAGGTGGACTATGAATTTTTTCTTTTCCTTTTCATTTCCATTCCATGATAGGTGGGTGGAATTTAGGTCTTACATAAGATTAGGGGTTCTATGGAAGTTTGGAAATGTGAAATGTGTCCTAAGTCAAATACTCTCTAAGGCCATTGGTCAAGATGGTAAAATGATTAGACATTTCAAGTAGTCACATATGGGAAGATGAATCAAGGCTATATGGGTCTATACAATTGGTCTCTGGTAACTCAACAAGTATTTATTTGCATTTATCCTTTTTAAGAACTAGATCAAAGACAAAATGGTAATTGTAACTTTTATACTCAACCTCAAAATGTTTAAAATGTTCATAAGGTTGTAAATCTCCATTAATGGTGATCTCCATGCCTGAGTGAGAGAAATTGAGACACTAGTGCAATGTTGAAGGGATTTCATGAATCTCATGTATCCAAGGTCTACCCAATAGCAAATTGTAAGATAGGTCAAGGTCTAACACATGGCAAAGGGTATCATGGGTCAAGGGACCAATGATAATTGGTAAGCATATGGTACCTTATGATTCTCATTATTCATTATTGTAGGCCATGATAATGATTATTTATGGTTTTAGATTGACTATTGTATAACCAAGATGCTTAATGAGCTTCAGAGACATAATATTCAGACTTGATCCATTGTTTATGAGCACACATTTCACTTTGTTCCACACTATGACAACTTTAATGTAGTATGGATTATTATGGAAAGGGCCAAGATATGACATATCATTTTGGTTGAAGGTCAATTATTGGCCTAAGGCTAGATGTCTAACCAAATATTGGATTTTTTTTGGGGTTATGTCATTTGAAACTTGAGATTAGCCAAGGAATTCTATTAAGATGTTATTATAGATAGTCGATTTACATAAAAAATCTAAAATAGATATTTGTGTAGGCATCTTATAAAGTTGTTTCACAATGTTGAACATCTTTACCTTAATAGTGGTATATGGCTTATTCCTAGACAAGACAATGGGTTGGATTGGTTTGTTGGTAGGTGGTTGTGGGCTAGAAATGGTAATATTTGACTTCCAAGTTGTAATTACATAATCAAGATTAGATATAGGACTATTATTTCTATAAAATAAGAGTAGAGGGGGACCAAATAGGATAAGTCTTGATTACCAGTGTACTTGGTTATGGTCATGAGGTAATTATGAGTTATCGATATAAGGTCCCAAAATAGTAATCCCTAGTTGCTACTGTGCTTGTTTGTGATCCTAGGTCAAGAAAGGATTATTGGAATAAGTGGATTGATTAGAATTATTTGGCAATGATCCTATTTTATTATAACTTTATCTTGGATTGATAGTGATGGTGGAAATATGACATCCTATAATATGACCTATAAATTTGGTGGTCATGGGAAAATACGTGGTAAGTTTATTTGATATTGGAATCATTCTAGCCTTGGTTCCTCTCATTTTGTTGACATTGTTATTGTTGATGATGAAATTATTATTGTTGCCTTGGTTTTTGATACTATTATTATTATTGTTGTTGTTATTTCCTTCTTTGTTCTTGTTGTTGTTGTTATGTTGTAGAAAATGGGTTTTGATAAATACCCAGGTTCTAATTGGATGTAAATGCTCTATTATCCAATGCAATCTCCCCATTTTCCAACATATTTTCAATAAGGTGATTTATTTTCACAAACCAACGTAGATTATGTCTATGAACATAATGGTATTCATAGAACTCATTCTATTTATACTAGTATAGATATGAAATACCGTCATGATAGTGCTTTAGAATTGGCCAACTAATCATGTTAGGGTGGCTATCTTATGAAACACAACTTCAATAGGTTCTTTAAGATCACTAAATAGTCGATGAGTAGGAACATTTATTCTTAAAGGAGGGGTTTGTAAAGGTAGTGGTTGTTGTGTTTGTTGAGTAGGTCTAAATTATTACAAAGGATATACTTGCTGATAGGAAGTTAAATTTATAGTGTTGGCTGAGTAGATGGTGTTTTCACCATTTAGACATGACACAGCTTGATTACTTCATTTCCAAAAACATTCTTATTATGGTTGAATTTCTTGGATTTATCATAGTTACTAGCTTGGAATGGTGTTGATGCTTGTACTTAGACTTGATTTTAGTTTTTATTTTGTTCTATTCCTTGGTTTTGGGTTTGATTTTGATTGAAGAGGTTAAAGTAATAATACCTTTGTTAATAAGGGCCTTTTCAATTAGAAAACCTTTTTCAATAATCTCTTTAAAGGTATGTGCACATTGAAGTTCCAAATGATAGGATATCTTACTGTGCAAATTTTTAGTGAACATAATGGCCAATTATTTGTCTAGTAAGCTATGAGTGAAATGACTAGCAAGTGATCTCCATATTTGTATATAGCTCATAAAAATTTCACTAGATTTCTTTTTGGCCTGAGTCAAATCTACCAATGAAATATCATGTTTGAGATTATAGGAGAAATGTTTCCCAAATTTATCCCAAAGGTCATCAAAATCAAATAAAAAAATATTTGGAAATTTAAGGAACCACTACAAAGTCTATCTTACCAAATTCCAAGGAAAAAATAGGAGGAAATAGATGTTGTTGTAATCCACTAGCTAGCAAGCAACATAGAATTCTATCAAATGAGCCTTAGGGTCTCCTTTACCCTTGTATTTATCAAATTTTGGTGGTTTATACCCTGGAAGAAATGTTCTATTTCCCTACTTGAATGGAAACAATTTCATCCTTTATTTGCTATATTTATTGTGCCAATAAATTAGATGGAACATTGGCCTAAGGTGGAGGATGGATGACCAAAGATGGATTACCTTGATCGGGGTATAATAGAGGAATGATTTATTTTAGAATGTTGGTTTGATGATGGAGTTGACTAAGACTATGCATCACATATTGGGATGTGGTTGTTGAAATTACACATATTGTGGTGAAATATTTTGGTTTGTATTTGGTATATAGGCCCAATTTTGAGGGAATTGTGGCTATGATGGAAGGATATGGATTGGGGTAAAGTACTATGCTTGCTGAGGTTGATTAGGGACTTGTTATCGACTAGTCAAACTTAGATGAATAAGGGGAACTTATTATGGACCAAATCCCTATCTTTGGATCAGTGGTATGTTTTTCATAAAAGGCAATTACTTCTTGATTAATACTTGTGGGACAATGATACCTCTTATTTGCATGAACACTTGTTGTGAAGTAGATGCTTGTAGAGTGTTTGGCATGTGTATTTGACCAATAAACATACATTTTTGATTAGATAATGCTTTTAATTGTATATTCATGTTGGTATATAATTGTAGAGGTATGTTTGTCACTACCTATCAAGGTGGAACATTTCTTTCCCCTATTGAGGTGGTAGAATGATCTATGTCTATTGTGGAGGTATATTTGACTGTAATTGATATTATGGAATGTTAGTCATCACCTTTTGAGGTGGAGTAACATTTGTCACATTTTGTTAAGGCAAGGCACTAATCAGTGTTTGATTACTTAATCCTTATGGTTGTGTGCTTGAAGAAGCAATTGGTTGAGGATTAGAGGTACCTTGTTGTGGTTGGGATGTAAGAGTTCCTTTCCGTTCTTTTTGTGAACCACTCATGATATTAACTAAGGAAATTATTGTGGAGTAGTTATTTGTGTAGTTAAACCACTTTATCCTAGATTAGAAGACACTTGTGTGTTATCCACTATGTTTGGAACATTATTATGTATATAAGCAATAATAACTTCTTCAATAGCTAAGACATTGTTCATGTCTCTAACTAAAGTGATTTGTGAAAATGGGTCTATACCTAATGATTTTGACTTGTTAACTTGAATAATACCCCTATTAAAGGAGCTAATTTGATGAGTGGATCATTTGACATAGCCATGTTATTAACATTATACATGAGATTCAAATAGGTTTGATATGCTTGTTGTATTTTTAAAAAGTGGTCCTCCATGAGGCCCTTTCCTTTGATAAGTATATTGGGATTTTGATATGACATCAACATAAGAACTTGAGGATTACTAGTAGAGGCCTACTCAATGGTTTTATTATAATTCATGTTGAGAGTCACTCTAACTAGACTAGAAAATTTTCATGAGGGAAGTCTGTTAGAAAATTGGCCTCTACCTCCACAGATCTAACTAAAACTTTATCCTTATTTTCAAGCAAGTGATGATAAAAAAATAGGGATCATATTTGTTATTTAACTTTTTTTACAATTGATGGTGTGCTGAAAAGGTATTTCATAGTTTTCTCTTGGTCTTATTTTGATTATGGAGGCATGTTAAGCAAATAATTGGTGAATTAATCTTAACTTTGTACCCTAGATTGATAAGTGTAAGGAGGATAAGGATCTATCTCATAAACTACATCATCATTTTAGGGGTCTTTAACAAATTCCTCTTATGCAACCACATTATCATAGCCTAGATTGTACATAGATCCAAAATGAGTGTAATGATATATATCCAAATCAATGATTAACATTCTATGATGATCAGCTTAGAGTTTTACAAACTCTAAAAAATGAGGTCTAAAAGACAAAAAGGTTTAAACTTGGTCTAAATTGATATAATAATGGATCTATATCTCTAGAAAGGTCCATGCTAAAACTTTAGCTAAAATAATATAACATCAAATGTCTTAAACAAATGGTCAAGTGGATGAATAAAAAAATGAAATGCTAAACCTAGATAAAAAGTGTTTCAAACAAGTCTAAACTAGGTCTAAAGAAACAAAGGTTGCTAGGTCTTTTGGAAAATAAAGCACAAAATCTAGGTTAAAAATAGGTATTGCTAGATCTTTTGAGAATAAGGCACACAAGCTAGACTTTAAATAGAATAAGGTTTAAAAGGTAAGCGATTTAATCTAACAAATTTGAAACACTTTGACACAAACTAGGCATTCGTATTTAAACACACACTTGATCATTTGGGAAAAGGCATTGAAATTTAGGTACATGGAAGATAGACCACTTTCATAAATCTAGGCACAAAATATTCTTTAAATTGAGCAAGGAATGAACCTAAGTTACACAACCCAAAAGTGAAAGGTAAATGTCTAGACTAAAATTACATGAGGCATAGGCATAAACCAATCAATGTTTGGATCTGAACTTGCCAAGGTTAATTTTTAACTTAACTTCCAAGGCTGTGTTTCTCAAAATATAAATTAATCTAGACAAAACTAAATGATATGAAGGTACTAGACATAGATCCAAAAGGCACACATTATTTCAAAAATTTGAAAATTTGGACACAAGTCTTTGAAATAATTTGAGAAACGTAACATTTATATAATGCTCTAAAGATATTAAAAATGGTTTGTTTCAAGAATCTAACACATAATACTTGGAATGATTTGGGCATCGTAATTATACCCTTTTCCAACAAGTGACACACACATAAAAGAGTTGGATAAATAACTAAGGCAAATGTGTGATGTCAAATGAATGGCATAAAGCCTCTTCAAACAAAGGAGTGATGTGTAAATAAGACTAATTTTTTATGTGGTATGATAAAAAAATAGTTTTGACTGAAGACCATGCAAGTAAAAAGGATAGATGAAAAAAATACCTGTGTAATGTCCTAAATCTTAAAATTGACAAAGTTTCATCGTACTATCAAATTATGTCTATATACTTGCTCTTGAGAGGATTTTAAGTTATTAATATAAAAATTAAAAGTTCATGAAAATTAGGGTTTTTAGGCCCCCTCTTATCTCAATATTTCATATGGCAACATGTAACTTTAGGCTACTCACCCTACATCAACAGTATGTCCACAATAAGTGGGGTTATCTACACTATCAATTTTAGTTCATTTCTAAATGGTTTCATATATGTGTCAAACACTAGGGAACAATTACATCATTTGGATCTACATCAACTAGCTTGTTGTGAAAAGGTCTCATCCTTTTCACAACCAATAAATCCATCAATTGCTTAATGTAATGTGATGTTTGAGTTGTCCCTATATTTTGAGGTCGAGTCCCACTAACAAAGCTTTTTTTAACCACTCAAAACAAGAATCCCAATAGGTAACCCTCAATTTATATACCCCACCATGGATTGGGGTTTAAATTATCCAAAGGATGAATTACTGGGTCAACGCTTCCATGGAGAACTCATGGGGAGGTGATGAACTCCTTCCCAAAGCCAAAATGCATGAAAAATAAGAATAAGTGGAAGGGTTTTAGGGTTGTTTTGGGGTCACCCAAATCATAAAAAAATTAGGGAGGGCCTTAGTGATTTTCCTTAAATGCTTTTGGACATAAGTGAAAAATTCAAGGAGTTAGCACTTTTGATCACCCATGTTCTCTAAATGGGATGGTGGGAGAGCATACGCGTGACACTCATTTTGATTAAAAAACACTTTCAACAAACAAGTATAAAAATGAAAAATCTAATGAATATTTAACTAAAGTGAAATTTATTTTTATAACAATAAAATGAAATATGTGATGAAGTTTGGCCCCTTGGATTTATTGTTGATAACTACAAAAAATTTCAAAAACAACTAAGAGATAAAAACAACTAAGTACATTTTAAGTACCAAATACAATGTGTGTAAGATTTAACCATGCTTAAACTTTACTTTTCTACCTAAGGACATGAAAAATTTTAGAGGGTTTGCCTACTTAGAAGCCTAAAACCAAGTGAAAAAATAACATTTTGAATTTATCTCTCAAGTTTATGATTTATTATCTCAAAGACCAATTGTCATCAATCTATAAAGATCAATGTTGGTTTCAAAAATTGACATTGATTAAGCAAATTGTCTATGTTTCTTATAAAACACACAAAAAATAGTATTTTGATGGAAAATAATTAATAAATGTGCTTGAAATCCAAACATCTCATAGATTCTACAATAAATGGGTTATACAAACAACATGTAGATCATCAAACATAAAGTGAAGACAAAAAATTGAGTAAAACCATGTTAGCCATGTTCCTTGCCTTGTTCTATTTTTTACACAAAGATTATGGTCAATTCATATAATTGATGTTTATATATAAAATTTGTGTCGATCCTTGTAACCTATGATTTTATTAAAAAACAAAGACAAAAAAATAAACCTAAAACTTGAAACTTGAAGATTTATATACATTTGTTAGAAAAACTAAAACTAACATATCAATCTCCTTAGCCATACAAGATGCTTAGTCCAATAAGGCATGTCATGATGTGAAAATGAATACATAGAGGGGAGGTTAGTATTGTGTCAATTAAATAAAACACATCAAAATTACACATTAAAATACTAACACCTCTAGCCTAGACACTAAGGAGAGCATGCATAATAAACATGCATATGAAATTAGAATTAAAACATAAAATAAATTAGTCTTTTACCTTGGAGATTTAAATGGCTTGTTAAAGTGGCTTGCTTAGCTTGTGCATCAATAAATATTCATTAATTAAGCTTTGTTGGCTTTACCTTTCCTTGGCACCTTGGCTTGGTTGCTTAAGAATTTGGCATGGTAACACTACTTGCAAGGATTGTCTCTCTTAAAATTAGTGTTATAATAGTGTATGTAGAGTAAGAAATACTTTACATGTTATTTTTAAGTTCAAATGTGTGCTCTACATTTTTGTTCCTACGCATTTCAGTTTTGAGGCAGTGAAGTTTCGACGTAGAGTGAGGGCACAAGTTTCATTTTTGCCTACATTTTGTCTAAATATCAAATTTGCACAGAAGCTACCAAGTGTCATCGGCCAAGACACATTTTGTAATTTCTCTAAGTTATTCAAAATGTGCCACATGTGTCATAGTAATTCAGTGGAATGTGACAAGTGTCGGCATCCAAGTTTCATGATTTTTATGTGTTTCAAAAGCTTATTTCAATAAGCTTCCCTCAGGGTCAAGTGGAAGGTGCCAAGTGGCAACTGCTAAAGGTTTCAATATGCTTTTCTAAAAGCAATGGAAGATGCCATGTGTATCTAGCTGAAGAAAGTGAAATGTGCCACGTGTCAACATCTGAAATATCTTCATTTTGTTTCATTATTAAGTAAATATTATGGTGGGCCTTGAGTTTTGTTTCTATAGTAAGCAGAAGCTAACAAGTGCCATCATCTATGTAAATCTAAAATGAGGCTCAAATGTTTCTATAGTATAGCTAGAGTGATGCAGAGACCAACACGTGTCACGCTTCGTAGGATTCTCAAAAGGTAGCTAAAAGAAACAGAAGCTACCACATGTTCCTTGTTAAAGATACGTAGAAAGTGACACCTGTCCCTATTCCCCTTTTGAAGTTGCTCAAGTGAGAAGTGTTTTGGGTCCTATTCTCTATAAATTGTTAAAGTTTCAAAGAAGCGGACTATGATAGATGTCAAAGACGGAACACTCCTGAGCAAATACATAGTAAAGAGTATAAGTTACACAAAAAGTGATGTGTGTCTTTTGTAAGTGTTGTGAAAGCTACCAAGTGTCATTTTGTAGTGCCTCTTGAATAATAAGAAGGTTTTCAAGTGAAAAAGAAGATACTGCCAAGTGTCCTCACCTATTTCATAGTGGGAAGCATCTTGTGTATCTATTTCAACTAATGAACTTGTAGGGAGATAGAAACATTTCAGATCAAGGAAATATCTTTTGTTAGACACTTCCAGTTTAGTTAGAGTTCAGTTAGACCATTAGATTTTGAATGTGTGGGAAATCTAGAGCTAGTTTGATGCTATAAATATGGGTGTAGAGGCCACCAGAAGATCATCATCAGAAGATAGAGAGAATTTTCTTTGAGAGATTATTATCAAGAAGTTTTAGACTTTCTTGCTATAGCCAGTGATGTCATTTTCCTTTATTCTATTTTCTTGAGTTAGAAAGTTTGTGTAATTGTGCATGTTTTTGTGCCTTTTATGTAACTAGAAAATAAATAAGAAGACTAAGTTCTGTGCCTTTGTTGATATTTTCTATGTTATTGCAAAATTGTCTAAACTGTGAGCCTTTGATCATATCTATTCTTATCTTTTACATTGATCATGCCTTGTTTGCTCTTTAATGTAATTAAATTTTAGAGATAGCTTCACTATGCTTAGAATTAAGGGTTGAATTAAACTCAGGCACATCGCCATAGTTAGATTTTTTTTCATTACATTTGTGTCTCTATTTAATTTCTATCCCTTTCCTCATTATAAACTTGAGATAAAGAAGAGCCAACTTCTTTAAAATCTAGAGGCCATTTTAGGTTGCAAGTCCCACATTCTTGAAAATTCCCATTGTTGGTGTTGGAAACAATGCAATTCTAAGCATCAACAGTTTTTGGCACACCTGATGGGACACCATCTTGAAGTTTCCTTCAAGACCATATGAACCAGAGAGCTACAAGGAGTCAGAGCTGTGGACCAGTAACAAGATCTCAATCTACTGTAAATCTAGGTATTCTTTTTCCACCACTGGTGACTAGTCCAAGAAGAAGGGTAAATCAGTTTATAGCAATACCAAGAGTAAATATGGGAGCTCCTATACCCCCAAGGAATTATGCAAGTTGGAACACTGGTAGTCCTTTGATCCTCCCAATACCACCAGCCACTTGGGACTTTATTCTAGTAAATGCCTTGAAAGCTCTGCCCAAATTTAGTGGGAAAGATTTTAAAACACCTAAAGAACATCTACAAGATGTGTCTGATGTCTGTGTAATTCATGTGGTCACACAATAGAATGTGGATATAAGATTATTAACAGCTTCTTTTAAAGGGAAGGCTCTAAAATGGTATAGATCCTTGACCCCAAATACAATATCTACATGGGATCAACTTGCAGATCTTTTCTTTGAAATATTTGAAGAAAAGGGTGATAAGTCTTCTTTGTTACAATAATTGATTACTATCAAAAGGGCACAACAAGAAGTAGTGACTGACTTCAATTCAAGATTTCAAAAGACTTGGGAAATAATTCCTACTACAACAAGACCATTACCAAGTATGTCTATAGTCTTTTATCTTAAAGCTTTAAATTCAAATATATCAGTAATGATTCAGTCACTTAGAGGTTAGACTCTGCTAAAAGCCTATGAATATGCAGTCAGCATTGAAAATAATTTTATAGATGCTGTAAAGTTGCCTCCAAGGCCTCCCATGCCCATGTTTCTAGATATTACCTTACCTTTGCCTCAAGAAACCCCTAATTCCATAGCCCCACCTGTGGCTATGTACACATATCCTCAACAACATGCTAAAGAACTTGTCCCTGCCCAATCATCTGAGATGGATGATATCAAGAACATCTTAAGGACATTTTCTAATGAGTTAATTAACATAATAAGATAGAATAATCCTTATCCTAAACCCCAATATCAAGGCTACTAAGGATATAGATTTCCACCATAGCCAAACCAGTATTAGGGTTCTCAAAGGCAAAATAACCCTTAGCCAACAAACCAATTAGTTACAGTCCCTACACCCTCACAGACTGTTCCCCCTAATCCAAATAGGGAGATTGTTTAAGGGAAAAATAATTATATAGATGGCACCAATGCCTAGTGTTTCCCTTGTAATAATGCTCATATGCCCATAGATTGTCCCATGGGTAATCTATAACAAAAGGTAGTAGATCAAAGAAGAATGGATGAACAATTTGTAAGTACTTCTGACACTCAAGCCTACCAACCCCTTGGTATGCAAAATTTAGTCCTAATGGCTTAGATGCAAGGGATGTCCTTACAACAAGAAGAAGAAATAGCCCCTAAACATGATTTTTTTTCATGGGTTGAGGATGAAGAGTTAGTATTCTTGAATGAAGCTTCCACTTCCAAGAAGCCAGTAGTATAATCAGATTACTACACCAGATCAAAGAGAAGGATGATGGAATAGCCTAAAGTTGTAAATAATGAAGTTATGGAAAATCCTCCATTTCAAGGTCATCAAAACATAAATGTTAGACAAGAAGTGTATCATCTAGTGTAGAATCAAGTAATTCTTGGACAAGTTCAAGAAAAAGCAAGGTATCCTTATTTTCCAAGAACCCAAACTCTGTGACCAATGAATGTGGTGGATCAACTGAAGAGGACCCCAACATAAGTATCAATATGGGACATATTAGCTGTTCCTGAGAAAAAGACACTATTACAAGAAGCTCTACAAGGCTAATTAGTGCCTAAATATACTAGTACAAAAGAAGGACCTGTTGAAAAAGAAAATCTCAAAGACATAGTTCATTTACAGACAACCCTTTTGAGCAATGCATCAGAGGTAAGTAAATCCAAACCAGAGCTCTTCTATTTGAATTTGATAGTTGGAAAGAAATTATTGCATAATGCAATGATAGACTCAGGGGCTAGTAATATGGTAATGCCTAAGCAAATAGTACATGCTTTAAAAATAAAGTATGAGCCAATTACTAGAGGAGTTATGCAGCTGGATGGCAAATCGATGCAAACAATAGGGAGAATTAAACAACTTCCATTGCAATTTTATACTTGTCCTAATATAATTATCAATCAATATGTGGTGGTCATAGATATACCCCTTGTATTTGGTTTATGTTTATCCAGAGACTTTATAGCCAAGATAGGAGGATATATGTCACTTGATTGGTCTCATCTCATCCTAAAAACCAAATATAATTAAAAGATGAAGATATTATATGAGCCACTATCTAAGGATCACATCACCAATGAACCAACCTCAAAATTAGAGGTAGCTCATGCTATGCTAAATAAGGAAGAAAGGGTCTTTGTTGAAGAGTTAGGTGATTAGACTAAACATGACCAAGAAGAGGAAAATAACCATTTGTTAGCTATGATGCAAAGTGATCCATATGGAAATTATGACTCTACTGGTCTGGGTACTTATGTCATATTTGATGGAGATCATAAAATCCTAAATGTTTTAAGGGAAGAAACACTAAAAGATACCTCTTTTACCAATCCTTAGGTCTCTCAACATGAATTCTATATTCTGAGTTAGAAGGAGGAAAATCATGAACTAGCTTGGGACCTTGAAGATGATATGGAGGAGTGTGCTCAGTTCATGGCTAGTTAGGGAGATTTCATGAGTGCAGATGAAGAGGAAATCACCATAGGTACACCCTTTGATGAACAAGAGGACAAGTCACAAGGTTATGCCTTAATCTCTGATGAGGAAGAGATAATTTTTGACTTTCTTCTCACTTTGCAAGATGATATGGAGGAGCATGGACACTTCCTTGATCATGATTTGAATGACTTGTTTGAAGTCATTGAGGAAGGTTATACTATTCTTCAAAGAGGCTGTGAGCTAGTTGTGGATGGACAAGACAACATTGAGACTCAAATAAATATGCAAAATTACTGCAAGCTTTCAGGCTGTATCCTTTCAAGAGGTTGGTGAATTTAAAGATAATATTTTTAAAGTCATTAAGGATGATGATCATGCAATGGAACCCAAGTTTGAGGTAGAAGGAGATAAGCCAATAAATGATGTATATCAAAGGGCTTATGGTAATGAACCAATAGTCATTGATTTCTTGATAAGACATGCTAGTATGAAGAACCATCATTTGACAAGATTTCAAGAACAAGAAGAGTATGTATATGTTGGAAGCATGTTTGACTCTGATCCACTTGGATGCATGCCAATCAAGGTGGCATGCAAGACGAGAAAGTCATTAGAGCTTCATCCCATTCAGCCACTTGTCTGGCACCATAAGTTTTCTCACCATGAAGGAGACTTCAAATTTTTTTTCTTTTGATCCAGGAGGGAGGCAAAGATACCTGGTTAATGTATTATAGTTAGATAGTTTCCTTTTCCTTGTTGCTTTGTTTTACCATTTTTCTTTCCTACTCTTTCTTTTAATAAATGTTCTTTAAACACGTGGCTACAACTTAGAGTCTTTTTCAAAATTTTCAAAACTCTTGACACATTAAATCTCTCTCAAATCTCTAACATTCCCTAAAGTACCTTATGCAGCCATTTCATGATGTTTTTGACTTGCTATCCCAAGCAGATTAAATAAGATTTGCTAATGGTTATCTAGTTTTAATGCCATTTTTGAGACTTGATGGGTCATTAAATACCCCATAACAAGAGTTAAAGCTTACAAGTGTCTCAAACATTCTTGTGTTTGTTAAAAAATCCTTGTTACCTACATTTTTAGTTCACAGTAAACCTGCTCAGTGAAAGTGCCTTCCCTATTGCAAAGTTCCATACCTGTTACCACAATTCACTATTTCCAAGTATAGATATAGATATGGAGGGAACATAGTCCTCACAATAAGGGTCTAGGATTTACGAATCCATTGATAATTTTCTCACAAGAAAATCATACACTTTGGCCCTTGCACAACCCTTAAAGACCTATCCATGGACTAGATTCTCCTGAAGTTGGTTATGCAAATGACCCAGTAAAGGTGAAAGATTTTGTTAGATGGAATCATGGACCCAATTCTTCAAAAGCCTAGCAAAAATCTAAGAGAAGGAGCACATCAAAGGTGTATTCAGAGAGCCAAGGCTAGAAAATATGAAACATTCGCAATGAGGATATGAACTTCCCAATTGGCACAATTCATTGTCCCAGTTGTGCATCTGTGCCCTGACTTGGTTGAAATATGCACTAAATTGTTTCATGCTCCCTCAAATACTATACAACAGGGTTCATTCATGGTGCAAATTATACCAAAGGCTATCAGGGACATGTTGGCCCTATATCATGACAAGATAGCCACGTTTCCTACCATTGCCAAGATGCAAAAAAAGTGGGTGAACGCCAATAATTAATTAAGGTTTCTGAGATTAGAGTTGCAATTAGGGGAAGATGATACCACTATGATGACACTACTAATAACAAGAGCACAATTTAAATAGGCCATCCAAGAGGCACTTTCTATGATGGCATTCATTTTTAGAATGAAAGATTATATAACTATTTATGAAGAACAAATGACCATCCTCTTTAGATTGAAATAATGTTGACAAGACTCAAGAGTATCAACTTGATTTCTCTGAGTAGATTGCATATTCAATGGTTGATTAGCTCCCCAAATTTAAATCTAAAGGGATTTTTAGGTATTCTTCTTATCTATTTCACCTTATGTTGTATCAAAACTCCATCATCTTTTCCCAACACATGCATCTAAATATGTATGACCCAAGCTTTTGTCTACATAGGACCATTCTTGTGTTTGCATGGACACATATCTTATCCAAAACTAGTGACCCATACAAATTTTGAGAAATTTTTGTTGCCCCTAATTTTTGTCATCTAAGCCCATAGCCAATTGTAAATAGATTGACTCCAAGTGTCTCAGGCCTTATGGCCAATTACACTATTCCTTGTGATTACTTTTTTGGATCCCGTCATACTATTATTAGAGTTCATGGTTTTAGTGGAGAACCAGTGTTGCTACCTAATATTTTGACCCTTAGGTTAGCATTCTTAGAGGTCACCAGACAAGTGTCTATGGTGGATAATGAATATGGCACTGGGAAGAAAAAGAAGAAAAAGTATGATGTTTCATGGGTGACAAACAACATGGCCCTAGAGGTTAGAAATGCTGAGCTCATGTTTTTTAGAAAGCTAGCCTTCCTGGGTTTCTATCCAATTGAAGATAAATGGGGGTATGATCCAAATGGTTTCATAACTTCATGGGTCAGGAATAATAAGGTTGTTGCTAGAATTATGCATGAGGGCCATCCTTTTTGGGAAAATAGAAGAAATCCTAGGGAAGATATTCTTGATTTTTATGTAGAATTGATGGATTTTTCCCTTCAAGAGGACAGGCCATGGGAAAATTTTTATGTTAAGCAAGGGATTTTGATCCTAAAATTAGAATGACTTCTGGTTTAAGAAAAGCATTAAAGAATAAAGATTGGAACTCTAAGAAAATAGAAGCCTATTGGAAATATAAGCAAGAGATTTGTGAGATAACTCACTCTTTTGGAAATGTGGATTCAGATGAGAAATGGGAGGAACTCTGGGATGAATGTCATCTGTCTCCTATTTCTAGCCCTGATACAAGTAATTTGTAGACACAGGGTGGAGAGTCAGAAGTTAGAGTAGAATCCAGTCAAACATTATAGACCCTAGGGCAAACCTCAGTTGTAGTCACTGTAACTTTTTAGCCCCAATCTCTCAGTGCCATTGAAAAACAAAAGAGTGTGGTATCCTCACCACCAAAAGCTTCTCTATCTATACATTCACCACTAGTAGTAGTGATAAATGTTAAAGAGAAGGAAACACAGCTAGAAGAAGAAATGCTAAGGAAATGTAAGAGGCTAAGGTTTCAGCTTGATTCAGAGGAGGAAGCAAACCCTCACAACACTAACCATAGAGGACTTCGGTGGCTCCTCAAGTATGTGTTGTTTCTCCTTCTTCTCAGTTGCTCTCTTCTTCTATTGGGGTGACAATCCTATCTAGCCAAATAATATCCCCTGCCACCTCTATTGTACCCATTTCTCATTTTTCCCCATATATTCATACTCAGGCCACATCATTGCCTCATTTTTTCCCCTCTATCCCAAAGAGAGTACCTCCTCAAATTTCCCCTAGACAACATTTGTCTATTCCCTATGGCTTGCCAAAGGGTTATCCTTTTGCAGGTGGGCACATTACCTCTCCTTCTACCTTCCAAACTCAAGCAGATACTAATAAGAAGGCTAGAGAAGCTTAGATGGAGAAAAAGAGGATGAAAGATAGTAAAGTCCTGGCTACACCACATATGAGGTCACAATTTGACCCAATTCAGTAGTAACTAATGGTGACCCATTTATCACTTAATGTAGTCAAGTTGAATGAGCAGATGCAGCCCAAAGATTATACAATGAATGTAGAGGCAATAGATATGTCACTTTTCAGACCATAAGATAGGGTTAAGATACTAAATGAATCCACTTCTACAGTAGCTAATGATTATTTGAAAATATCAAAGAAGCTACAGAAGATGGAGGCTGATCTAGCCCAAGAGAAGGCAAACTGTAGTGGTTTGAATACAAAAATCAATACCAAGAATAATGAAATAGAGATTCTCAACAAAAAATTGTAAGATATTGTTTCTTTTTAGACTCACTAGGCTATTCAGGCCTAAAATGATTCTTTGAAAGTAGGGCTGATGTAGGTGAAAGATGTAGTGACAGCCTTAAGGCGGGAAAAGGCAACATTACAGGAAAAATGTGAGGAAAGCCTGCTATAGGTCACTCAACTTCAACAGAAGCTACTAAATGAGTAGAATAATACCTCTATTATACAGACCCAACTCTAAGCCAAACAAAAAATGATAGAACAATTGACACTTGAGTTGGCTAATAGGCCAAAGAATGCAAGGGTTTTGAATCTGGTTAAGGAGCTTTATGTATCAATATGGAAAAGAATCTCTGATGAGATTACTCAGCTTAAACACTCTCTAACTTTCTGCTAAATACACAAAAATTGTGTAAAAAGGTCGATACTTTAGTTGAAGCCACTCTATCTACTGTCTCTTTGAGAGTGTTTGACTCTTAAATGGTGCTGCAAAAGCTATATGATGCAACTAATGGAATGCTATTAGTAATAGGGATTAGTGATAGAATGATCATTGCTAAAAGAGTGAATGAAGTTCTCAGTTGCAACTCTGTAGTAGTTAAATGCAAAGAGCTTCTAGATGTGGTGAAAGAAGGAATCAAAGACATGAAACAACACATTGAAGATCTAGTGAAATTGGGTCTTCCCTCCCCTTTTCTTGATAGCAATACGGTGTTAATGATTGATGAGATTAAACCTTTGTTATTAGCTAGGCAAAGTGATCAGTTAGTTTTCTAGGGTTTAACAGATGATTCATCAGTGCCTGAAGTGGAAGGTGTTTTGATGCCCATGTCCCAGCTTGAATTTCAATTGAAGGCTGTAGTTCATATTTTGCAAAATTTTTCACATAAGGATATCATTAACCTTGATTTAGCCTTCAACAAATTGTAAAATAAGCATGGATTATCTGATGATGAGTGGTATGTTTATCAGATAACTTTAATGAAGTTGTGACTTGCCCCATTTGATCATGTGGGAGATTATGGATTCTTATTTTTGAGTAGGCTCAAAATTCCTCAGGGTCACTAAGAATTGTAGAGTAAAAAATAATCTACATCTTATTTTTTTGTTCAGCTATGTGCTCCAAGTTTTTGTTCCTGTGCATTTTAGTTTCGAGGCAGTGAAGTTTCGAGGCAGTGAAGTATCAAAGTTGTGTTGAAGCTGCCAAGTGTCATCAGCCAAGACACATTTTGTAATTTATCTAATTTTCTTGAAATGTGCCACATGTCTCGTAGTAATTCAGTAGAAAGCAACAAGTGTCGACATCCACGTTTCATGATTTTTATGCATTTCAAAATCTTATTCAATAAACTTCTCTCAAGGTCAAGTGGAAGGTGCCAAGTGACAATTATTGAAGGTTTCAATATGCTTTTCTAAAAGCAACAAAAGATGCCATGTGTATCTAGCTAAAGAAAGTGAAACGTGCCATGTGTCAACATCTGAAATATCTTTATTTTGTTTTATTATTAAGTAAAGACTATGGTGGGCCCTAGGTTTTGTTTCTAAAGTAAGCAGAAGCTGATAGGTGTCATCATCCATGTAAATCTTAAATGAGGCCTAAATGTTTCTATAGTATAGCCAAAGCAACATGGAGACTGACATGTGTCGCACTCCACAAGATTCTCAAAAGGTAGCTAAAAGTAATGGAAACTGCCACGTGTTCCTTGTTAAAGATACATAGAAAGTGACACCTGTCCCTATTCCCCTTTTGAAGCTACTCAGGTGAGAAGTGTTGTGGGTCCCATTCTCTATAAATTGTTTAAAGTTTCAAAGAAGCGTATTGTGACAGATGTCAAAGATGGAACACTCCTGAGCAAATACATAGTAAAGAGTAAAAGTTACGTGAAAAGTGTCGTGTGTCTTCTGTAAGTGCCATGGAAGTTACCAAGTGTCATTTTCTGGTGCCTCTTAAATAATAAGAAGGTTTTCAAGTGAAAAAGTGGATACCACCAAGTGTCCTCACCTATTTCATAGTGGGAAGTGTCCTATGTATCTATTTCAGCCAATGAACTTGCAAGGAGACGAAAACATTTCAGATCAAGGAAATATCTTTTTTTAAACACTTCTAGTTTAGTTAAAGTTTAGTTAGACCATTGGATTGGGAATGTGTAGCCAATCTAGAGCTATTATGATGCTATAAATATGGGTGCAGAGGTCGCCAGAAGATCATCATCAGAAGATAGAGAGAATTTTCTATGAGAGATTATTATCAAGAAGTTTTAGACTTTCTTGCTGTAGCCAGTGATGTCATTTGCCTTTGTTCTATTTTCTTGAGTTAGAAAGTTTATGTAACTATGCATGTTTCTATGCCTTTTATGTAACTAGAAAATAAATAAGAAGACTGAGTTTTGTGCCTTTGTTGATATTTTCTATGTTATTACAAAATCATCTAAACTGTGAGCCTTTGATCCTATCTATTCTTATCTTTTACATTGATCATGCCTTGTTTGCTCTTTAATGTAATTGAATTTTAAAGATAGCTTCACTATGTTTAGAATTAAGGGTCGAATTAAACTCAGGTGCATCGCCATAGTTATATTTTTTTCATTGCATTTATGTTTCTATTTAATTCCTATTCCTTTCCTCATTATACACTTGAGATAAAGAAGAGCCAGCTTCTTTTAAATCTGGAGGTCATTTCAGGTTGCAAGTCCCACATTCTTAAAACTTCCCATTGTTGGTGATGGAAATATCACAATTCTAAGCATCAAAATTATACTATTAAAAGTTTTGAAGACATTTAAGCATAATAAATTTACATAAAAAGAGCTTAAAATAAATAGGAATGGCTTTGTATTTATAACCTAAAAGGTTAAATCTCACCCAAGGTGAGTTAAGGTTGAGTTTAAACATGAAATGGGTTCAAAATACCCCTAGGTGAGTTGATAATAAATCCAATTGAGTTAAAAGTTATCATGTAATTATGATTTCAATTACTAGGCATGGCTCTTAAATTAGATATTTTGGGATATTTTGGAAGAGCTTGACAACTCATAGAAAATGATGAAAAGCCTTGATATTTTGAATTTTAGAATTTCCATTTTTAGATATTCATTAATTTCAAATGAATAATTCAAATAAGCATTTAATCTTGTTTAATTATATGATTCACTTTGATTATCATTTTAGATCTTTTAAGATTTGATCAATGGGTCCATAGGTCAAACTAATTGTTGTTATTTTTCAAGGTTATTAGGGATGAATCCATGAGACATTAACATTTAATATAGGTTAGTATCCCAAATAGGGATGCCTCAACATTATTATGAAATTTGATAAATGATGCCAAATGAAATTAGGACGTTTAGTAATTTTTGGGCTAAATTTGTAATATTTGGTAGAAATCAGTCTAAAGTCTAGTTGAAAGCTAATTATGGCCAAAATTGGGTGTCTATAATTATCAATTAAGAATCTCTAAAAAATTATGGTTAAGTGGTGTTGAATTGAGCCATTCATTCCATCATGAAAAATAAAACACTTTAGTTTTGGGTTGCATGTCTCTTTTCATCGAGCTCACATTCAATTGGGCAAAGGTATTTTGGGGGTTTATTAGTAAGAAAATAACATGCATGAGAATAAGATGGGGGAAATTATTCCTATATACACACATAATAGATGAAGTGAAATAAAAATAAAGTAAAAGGGTTAGAAGAAGTTATGGAAATGGCATTACTAGTGTGTATAGTTGTGGTCTTCTTTACCAAGTAGGGACTATTGGTTAAATTCATACATGTATGGTATGAATTAAATCAATGAAACTGGTAAAATTTTATTTATTAGGGTTTTAATTTTCATTAATGATAAGTTTTATAATAATAGGGGGTTATATACTTGGCACTGGGGATGGCTCGACCACACACAACCAAATATATGACTCTAGAAACCCTAGTTAAATGGTTATGAAATATGAACTGGTTACCAAAGGAATTGATTTTAATGGTGTTGACACTCGAACTACACCCTATAAGGAGGTTTCTCAGGCCTACCTCCAAGTTTAGGATAACATGGGATTATCCCAAGGCTATGGGTAACCCATGGCTAGGCTAAACCTTTAATTTATGGGGCTAACTCCGCTCGTGCATCCTTTAAACTCAAAATGAATAAACCTAATAACATTTGGGATCAAAAGGGATAGAGTGAAAACATGAAAAGGAAACCTATACTACTATAGGTGATGCACCAATATAAGTTATCAACTTTCTTTGACCTTAAACAACACTAATGGAAAATAAATAAAGCTAAATCACTATCTCCAAGAGATTTTAGGAAAAAATATTTCATATAGAGACTATATTAGATGGAAAAAATCATGAGGGTAATGAAGGTAAGGTCTAATTCAAGACACTTTCCCATAAAAAATTCACTCTAAGATTAGCCATTAACAACTTACACACTATATGACCTACATATAACATCTACTAGCAACTAGGTGGGGCAAGGATATGAAAAGGGAGAGAAACCTACCACATATTCAAATAAAACAAGTATAAAATAATATAGACTAACATTAAGAAGTTAAAAAAATTCATATATTAGTTCAAGAGGTCTATACGATACAAATATAGGTAGAGTTTCCTCATACCCAATTGAGGGATATATATAATGACCTTAAGGCCTCAATTTATAGAATATGAGCAAGAGAGAGAAGAGGGTATGGCATGGAAATGTGGAGGAGGTGTCATGAATGATCTTCATTCACTCCAATAATTATTTACAACCTACATAATAGTCCCATCATCTCTCCATGCACCACCTTAGGCCACTTGATGTTCTTCAATGTGCTATTTGAGTGTTAGATGGAGTGGTGGAGGTTAAGTAAGCCTTATTTGACCTATTTTAAAGCATTTAAATGACTAAATATGGTCATTTACTTTCTTCCTATGATAGTTACAAAGCATTTAAGTGGTGTAATTAGGCCTCAATGGATCATCTAACAACCTACCGTCCCTTTGTGCATGTCAACTAGGCTAATAAACTACCCATTCTCCATGATGACCATATAAGTATCTAATTTCCATTATGCATCAATTAAAAGGGTGTAATAACCCTTCATTGACCCATATAGTATCCCTTCTACATCAATATGTATTTTGTTTTATTGGCCAAGTATGCCTACTAGAGAATTAACCTAGTCTCTTAGTGCTTATTATTTAGGTGGCCTTGAAACCTAAATAAGACCTTTAGAACAAGTGAATGAATATGTTTTAGACCTGAATAAGATTTTCACATCATGATATAGAACTTTAACATAGTACAAATGTATAATTATATTTGAAATAGGTATTAGGCTACCTTTTACTATCTTTTCTAGATTGACTACTTGGTGAAGGATTGAAAATAACTTTCCAAGGAAGTTTGTGAGAAATTTATGATTTGGGAAGGTGAAATATGCCTCAAACTACCCTATTCCATTATTTTTAACCTTTCAAACAACTATGCACCTTGTTTTCTACTCAAAACCTTATAAAACTATAGTTTTTGATGAGTCTATATAGTAGTCTGTATATATTAGTACCATGGATAAAACCTCCTAAGAGGGTAATATGTGATTCAAATATTTACCAAGCCATCCCAATGTAAGTGGATGTAAATATCTTTTCAATCAGGACATTACTAGGGTTTATGCAGGGTTTTAGAGGTCTACCATCTAAATTATGGCTCATAAAGTACAAGCCCAAAACTTATGGCCATGTATGTTGATACCATAGGAACCTATAAAACCCTTGAAATGCTTTTGGTCACATGCAGTTTTTATGATGAGTACTGAGTGCAAGTTTGTAGACTTTGAGCTCTTTATGAGCCTTCTAGGCAGGTTCAAGTGTTAAGTTTTATTATTAAAGATGGTATCCTTACTATAACTCCTTCCTTCATGGATAGTGAGTGTATAAGGGTTTAAAAAATCTCCTAATATCAATGGTTTTGAGTCCTCTTACCATGAAATATATGAACATTTAAGTTGTTAGCTTGAGGTGGCAAATTAGTATGTTGTAGATTGAGGGAGGTATTGGGACTAAAATGGCTACTTTTCTACTTTCCTATGCCTAAAAAATTATCCTTGAGACCTAAATAATCCTCATATGTAACTTCAGGCCTTAATTTTTCTATGGGTATCTAGACATACCACAAAGTGGGGGTGTGATCTTGAGGCCTTAAGGTTAGTTTTAGGCCTAATAGGCTTAGATTGCCCTTCAAGGACCCAATTTACATGTAGGTAATCACTAATGGTTTCAATTCCATCATATCATCTTCTCCACATAGTTTCCATCTTATATAATTTCCCTCATCTACCTAAACAATGATTTCTACACCCTTATCTTATAGGTTTGCCATGAGTGCTCTTACTATTAAGTCTAGGATGTTTGATAGTTGGTGTTAGGGACCTTGGTAGTCTATTATCTACCTAACATATTAATAATGGATTATTTGATATGATCTCATGACCTGGTATCATAATTTTAATAGAACCTTCTTCAAACCTACTCACTACATACTCTTCATACCCTCACAGTCAGGCTTAGGGTTTATGAGTAGTTAGTTCTATATAGCCCTAAGGGCTTGGTTGAGTGCCTTTTTTGATTCAATATAAGAATATTATCTTCTTAGAATCCTATTATATCTATTAAAACTTCTTCCTCAGGTGTCTATAGAATTCCAACAACCCCAAAAAATGTATATGTCTTTCATTTCTATGATCATGCATGCTTATATCAGTTTTAAGCTTAATAGGCATAATTAGGCTATTAATCCTTCCTTTGATTATATAAAGGGTTAAAGGATTCAATAAAAACTAAGGACCTCAAGAAATAAATTCATATCCCCACTTTATATCTTATTCACCTTACCCTTATGTAGATTTTATTGTACTTTTCCTTTTTACGTGACTCTTCTTGTATGTGGCAACTGGGCCTACTTGAGACAATGAGTATACACTCCTTCCATTGATATCACCTTGAGGTTATTTTGAATAGTATATATTGAGGCATATTACCTCTATCTTATGCATATCCCTTTTAAATTTCTTGTTAAGGTTACTTTCTATTTAGCTACCTTGCTTCCTCATAAGTGGCCTATATATGGTAGCTTGATGTTGACTGTGTACAAGGAGGTTAACCTCCTTCATGAAGGTTTCATCCCAAATAATTAGTGTTCACCTCTTATCTATGGATTTTTTAGTATTTTTTCATTTCATACACTCTTAGGTCTTCTTGAAATTTGTTTCTATGCCCAACTATTCATGTTGCTACAATCAAGATTGTAATTGGTGGTTCTAGGCCTCTTGGTTATGTGAAAGGAAGTTCATTTGAGAGGTGGGCATGATGTTAAATTATTTCATTGGGTCATAAATAGGCCTATTTTTTCCCATTATAACTATTTATATATCTTCATAACCTCAAAACCATTAGTGTTTCACCTATCCTATAGTCATAGGCTTGTGTGCACTCAATGGGGTTTTGATTGAGCTTATATCCCCTTGGATTGTGTTTAGTGTGTTGATCCTTGATGGAACCTAATATTTTTATCTTAAATACTCTCCATGAAATTTATGGATCTATTTTATCACTTACCATATTCTCACACCCAATCCAAATGACCAACACCTCATTTTCTTAATTTGCATAATAGGCCACTACAGTTAGGATTATGAGAGTTTGTCTTTCTAGGGTTGAGGATGAGAGTGGAATTTTGGGTATAGGTAAGTGCGTAAGAGGTATTTATTGGTATTAGGAAGAAACATGACTATAATCTAGGACCCATGTGTGTATTTGAATAATCCTAATGACTTTCTAAAGTTACCCTACTCTCATTTGTAAAGGAGGTCACACAAGATACATGATAGTCACCTTAGAGAAGGAATTAAAGGGGTTAGAATGGATCAATTGAGTATTTTAATGTATATATAAGGTTTTAATGAAATATAATAAACCCATCTCCTAATTAAAACCATCTATCTCTTCCATATCCATTCCTTGAATGCTCGACAAGTTGAAGAGATACTTCCTTTAGTTTGCACAAGTGAAAACATGAAGATTTATATTCCCTAGGGATCAAACGTGTGAAATAGGGGTGAAGGAATATTGGATATTGTCTATGAGGACCATTATAATCACATATAAACATTTATTTGTAAAACCAATTCAAGGATGTATTAAAACCATTATAATTTTGGCCCCTACATAGATGAAGAAGGCAACTTGACTACCTAGATTCTTATCCATTGTTCATAAAGCATGATTTATAAATCTAAAAAATGATTCACATGATATAAAGGACATGAGATCCCCTTAATATTTCCAAGATATTAACTCACTATCTTGTCTCTCATGTATGGACCAAGTAAAAACCTAAAATATATCCATGGATGCCAAAGAGCTTAGTGGAAGAAATGGACTAGTTTTTGGCTCTTAATGGATTGAAACACCTTGATTATATCAATTTATGTGTAAAATTACTCTTCTCTACATATTTTTTACTTCCTTGACTCTGACATATTGGTACAAGTCTATACACGTTTGAAACTCCTATAAAACTAGCAACTTTTCTTCATTTTCTTCATGATTTAGGACTTGAAATTCCATTATCAGATGAGAGGAGGGAAAATAGAAGTCAAATAAAATTTTAAAATAGATTTTATGGTTGGGTAATTTGAAAGGATGCATTTCCACATGTGTGGGGCCCATTTGGTGAGTGAAAGATGGGTTTGATCTCTAAGATGGATCCCTTTAAGCATGAAACACCTTGTTATGATTTAGAATGTTTATGAAAATTTTCAAAAACTTTATAAAATAACAAATAGTTTATCTAAGGGGATTTATAAGTTCAAGGTTTGTCCAAAAGACATGTTTGAAGGGTACATTTGATGTCTTGGAGAGCTAAATAAGGCTTGAAATAAGCTTTAATGTGTATACAGTAGAGAAATAATTTAGATATATCTCAAACATCATATCCATATTTATATAAAGGTATCCATTTTAGAAGTGTCCTAAATAGGCATAAATGTGATGAGAACTAGAAATATTAAATTTTTCAAATTACCTTAATTTTTTCTAGGAAATTTTAATCTTGTCAAACAGAGATTTGAACATTCTTTATGCTTCAAAAGGACATGACAAATCTTCAAATCATTCAGGGACCATCATGAAGACTTTTCACATCATCAAAGGTATAAAATAGTTATGGCATGAGTATTTTCCTCCAAATAAGTTCTAACACATATATTAGCACCTTAAAAAAGGCTAAAAAGGATTAAAATGAGAAAATAAGACATGACAAGGTCTAGACCACCATGAAAATTTTTGGAGGGGTTTTAATGGGACTTGTTTTTTGATTGTAAGGGTTGACATTTTCCCTAGGAGGCCAAATTGTAAACAAATTTGGTGACTCATTGGGGGTGACCAGCTTGCTATTCAAGATAACCCATTATCTATGCAAGATAGGCACATGATTCAAATGAGATAACCTCCTTACTTAGACTGATAATAAGATCAGTACCTTAGCAAACTTCTAAGACTACAAAAAATCACAATACATAATAAGAAACAAAGGAAACACAATAAGACACACAACAAGAAAACAACACTTGAGCATTTAAGGAAGCAACAATACATGACACAAAGTAACTAAGGAAACTATCACACTAGACATGTATTGATGCACTTATTGTAAGCAAGACAAAAACTACTATAAACAAATAAATTAAACCTAAATCCTTTATCCTCTAGAATAAAATGGGAAGCTCCTTTGATCACAATATCACCAAAAGGGTAGATTACCATATGATTATTGGAGTGTAATCAGACATTTCTCATTGAATGGGGACTTTCACTTGTATTTGGAGATATTTGTATGTTCATAGCCTCCTAGAAGAGTAACTAGATATTTTTGATCCATCCTCAAGTGCATAGGATGGATATGTGAATCAAGTACCCAGTCATATTCATCCCACACTTGTCTTATTTGCATGAACAATCTCATCTCTACCTCATTTATAGGTTGCTCTTGATCAAGCTAGATAATTTGAAGTGGCTCTTGTGGCATGCTTGCAGGGTTGAATTTCAAGAGAGATGCATCTTGTTTTATGAAATCTTGTGGCCAATAAAGTTTAGTTTTATTCTCCAAGAGTTAAGAGACATATGAAAATGGGAGAAGGGGCTGATATCCTTGTCTTAAAACCTCAAACAAGTCATTTTTGCATGAAACAACCCCTTGGCATGGCATGGTTGGAGGGTTGTCTTTCTCTTGTTTGATAGAGATGTCTTACTCAATATGAACCTAATCATGATATGATTCAAGAATAGATTAACCTAAACTTATGAGGTCAAATAGATCCATTGATTGATCCTCACATACTTCAAGTTTGATTGGGCTCTCTTCAAGTTGGATAGTGGTTGATGTAGGAGTATGTATATCAGATATTGATAAAGATTTGGGAACCATATCCAATTGGCCATGTTTATGGAGCTCTAAAAAACATTATACCACCTCTAATAGACCATTTAAATCTCTCTGATCTATCACAACAATCTGATCAGCTTGTGTGACATCAAAGCTACCTCCTTATTCAACTTCACAAACTGGTCTACATATTTCTTGGCCATTTGCAACCCCTTGAATACTATTATGATGTTAAAAAATTATTGAAAATTGGAAAAATATCCCAATACTATACTCTTTATGTCTATCATGATGAAGATCATTTTCCATGTCATCAAATAAATTTTAAAATTCATCTTTTCCTTATTTAATGGGTTTATATTCTCCTTGGGGTTCATCTTGATCTTCTTGAAGTTCACTATCTTCTATATTATTAAAGGTTGAGTTGTACCTCTCTTCACCAAGAGGTGTACCAATGACAATTTATTCCTTAAGTTCACTTAATTTACCTTCAATAGATTTTGTATGCAATCAAAAATGCATCATGTCAATAAATCAATCCTGTCTCATAGAAGATAGATCATACCTACACTTTCGATTGGGAATACATTTGTTAAGTGAGAGAATGACCAATATATGGATATGCTATAACCAATTAGGGGATAAGTTGTAAAAATACACCATGTGAGGTATGATCACAAAGCCTATAGTCTAACACAATCGTGAAACAACCCTAAAAGAGTCCTAGGTTTAATATTTCACCTATGCTAATAAACAAGAAAGTAAATATAATCTAGTGTACACCAAAGATTATGGAATAATAAAAGGGGTTATTAAAGCAATAAAAAAATGTATAAGAGAATCTAAATTAAGCTAATTATGAGTAAGAACCTAATACATGAAATATGAAGAGTAATATTATTTGAGCCAAGACTTATGCTAATTTTATCTACTAAAGAGAGGAAAACAAAGTTAGAATATAATTACCTGAATGTGAACCCATTGATACTCAATATCTCCCTTAGCCAATGGGGCTTGGTAAGAGGTTTTTATGGTTTATAAGGATAACTAAGAAAGGCCAAATCATCTAATATTTATCCACAAGACTAGATTCTCCAAGTAAAAACCCTAAGCTAAGACTCTTGAAGTAAAATGGTGGAAGAATAAATTGTGAAGAAGCATTAGTGAATAATAACTCTTGATTGAATATTATTAATAATGATGGAAATTATCCTATATTTATAGGTGGCTATTTCCCTAAATCCTCCTAAAAAATTAACTATATAGGGTCAGCCATGGTCAAACCTGTGTGTTTTTGGGGATAATTCACTAGGTCTGAGTTAGGTCAGCTAAAAGGCTAATAAACCCAAAAAGTGAAAAATAACCTAAAATGTATAGGGTCAACCATGGTCAACTTAGTACAACTAATAGTACAAAAGGTAATTAAGGAAATAAAAGGAGGATGGAAAGAGAAAAAAGACTAGAGGAGTGTGTAAGGAAGGAGAAATAACTTAGGGAATGGTTTTAAGATCTGGTTGGATTGGTAATAATGTGTTAATAAGGGACAACAATTTTATAAAGCACAAAAGGGTTGCCCACCCCTTTCCCAGTGCACCCCTTAGTGCATGTACTCAGATATATAGAGTCATAATGGGTTCTTGCAAGATGTAAAGCATTAGTATTTGATAAAAGTTGAAAATATTATGTGTATACATATGCCCCACTTGAAGCTCATCACATGTAATTAAGGTGTATAGTGGATGGTGATTTGAGAAAGAACATAAGGACACACAACACTGATTCTAAAAAAATGTTGAAATATTTAAAAGAGAAAAAATAACTAAAAGTAAATGACTGAAAAGTAAATAACTAAAAAGTAAAAGAATAAAAAGTAAATGTGATGCATGTTGTCCCCCAAAAATATCACTCATTTTTGGGACAACATTTGAACTATTTTGGTCCTACAGACCAAAATTTTCTCTTCCTTTTCCAAAATTTGTCCTGGGAATTCAAATTCATCATTTTTCAAGCTTCTCAAAAATCTATGGACTCTACAAGAAAATAAAATCTATGGACTCTGTAGGCCAAGTTCAATGGGCTTTACAGGTTGATTTCTGTGGACTTGGTTTCTACGGACTCTACAGGCAGGTTCATTTCTATAGGTTTAAAGGTTTTTGTAGATGGGTTCAATCAAAAGAATCAATTTCCAACACTTAGTCATTTTTGGGATTGGTTCAATGCCTTGGTTTAATAAAAAATGTCCATCAAAAAACATCTAAGCAAGGATCCAAACATTGAACCATTGAACCGTTGAACCTTGAACCATTTTGGTTTAATGGGTTCAACAAGTTCAAAGGTTCAACGTCATCAGCAAGAGTTAAGTGCTTCATCAAGGTTTAATGTTTAATCACTTCAAGGTTCAATGACTTTAAAACACTTATCAAAAAGAAGAAGGCTTGAACTATTGAACCGTTGAACCATTAAACCACTTTGGTTCAAAGGTTCAACGGGTTCAAGGTTCAATGGGTTCAATGCATTTGGTTCAACAAAGGAATTTCCAAAGGACTTATCCAAATCAAAGGGAATGAACCATTGAACCATTAAACCAATGCTTGGTTTAATGCTTTGGTTCAATCAAATGATTCACTCAGTCAGTTCATCAAATGGTTCATCCACTTGGTTCATCAGCTTAGTTCAAAGCTTGGTTCATCGGCTTAGTTCAAAGCTTGGTTCAACAGTTGGTTCAAAGGAGCAGTTCAAAGCAAAAGTTCAAAAGAGCAGCCTGAAGGACAAGTGCCCTTATAGAGGGCACTTGGCTGACAAAAGCACCCTTTAAAAGGGTCATTTTCAAGGAAGATGCAAAGGTAATTCTTTTAGATTTTTGTTTAAGGCAGTCAAAAAAGACTAAGGCGAGAAACAATTCTTTCAGAATTTTTATCTGAAGGAATTCCTTCAGACAAAAATTCTAAAGGAATTCAAGAAAGAAGTTATAGGTAGAAAGCCTGAAGAAATTTCCAAAGAAATAAATCAATCAGAACAATTCTGTAGACCTTTTGTCCACGGGAAGTTGTTTGCAGACTTTTTGTCTGCGAGAAAATGCCCACAGAGAAAGTCTGGGGAAAATGTCCACAGGGAATGTCTATGGGAATGTCCATAAGAGACTCCAAAGAAAAGGCTGTCAAAGGACCCCAAAGGGTAGGTGACCTTGTGGGGGACTCTCGGCTGCCAACTTAAAAGACACTCCCCCAAAGCCGAAGGGTCTCCTTCCCTTCAAGAGAAGGCAAACAAATGGACTGAGACAAAAGCCCGATAGAATCCCATGAATGCTGCCAAGTGTCATCTTTTGAGCCTCATTTCATTTTGTTTTTAAGAGCCACAAAAGTCACCATGTGTCCTTTGTAAGTTAAGTAGAACACACCAAGTGGCATCATCTGCATGAATCTAAATGAGTCCTGCATAGTTCTATAGTGTTTCTAAAATGTGACAGAAGCTACCACGTGTCATCCATTGAGACACAGTATCAAAGTAGTGGAACCTACCATGTGTCTCTCATCAAATGTAGTGGAAGCTACCACATGTCATCCTCCATGAGAAAATAATATAAGTCTTGAAGACTTTTCAAAGGTAGCTAAAAGCTCAACGGAAGCCACGATGTGTCATCCTCCACAAGATTCTCAAGAGGCAAGCAGAAGCTGCCACCTTTTCTGTTGTAACTCCACAGAGAGCAATAAGTGTCTACACCCATGATTCTAAGTTTATAATAGGTTTCAAAGCCTCTATCAATATACATTTCTCAGAGTCCCATGGAAGTTGCCACATGTCTTCACCTATTTAGCAGTGGAATGTGCCACACATCAATTGTTAAAGACCAACAGAAAGTGACTAAGGAATAGAGCATCAAATTGACTCTAGGACCCAATTCAAATAATCAAAAAAGGAGGAATGATGAAGAAGGACCAAAAACATTTGTGCATCAGATATGTTTCTAGAAGTAGATCACTAGGTAGACATTGAAGGATGTAAACATTTAATGGCATGACCCATTTCTCTGCATTGAAAAAAGAAAATGGGTAAATGCCCCTAAATTCCAGCATGTCTTCTTAACAGAATTCAATGTAACATGATGTGTTACTATTCTTGAGTCCTTGAAGAGGCTATATAAGGGACTCTCTTTTATTGTTTTAAGGATCTCTTTTTTGACAATTAGAAATGAAACTTTGCCCAAATTGAAAGACATTACTGAGACTTTGAGCTCAGATTGTTAATCATATTTTGTTATTGGAATAAGAAAGCAAGTGACTTTTCAGACTTTGTGCTGTAATATCTTTGTTATTGGGGAAACTATTCTTATGTCTTTTTCCTTAATATATTTTTTGTTCCTTTGATTCAACAAGCAGAATTAGTGAAAGTAGTCAGGAAGGTGTCCTGAAGTCAACTGTGGACAAACTTTGTGCCTTCATAATTGCCTTTAGCATGTTTTCTTTTTGTTTCTATGTAAAGGACCTTGGGATGACTTTGTGCCCTCATTATCCTTCGAATCTCACTCTTGGGAAATTCAGGTGGAGACTTTGTGCTACATCTCAATTTGCTGGTTACTATGTCTTTGTTTACATTTTGCAATTACTACTAGGAGTATTCTTGTGGTTTGCTAAATATTACTTATGAAATAAGAGGAGTGCTTTCTATCATTTCCCTTGAGTTTTCTCCTTTGATCTGCATGCATCATCTCTAAAAAAAAGAGAGATGGATGGTTTGTCCTACCCTTGAGTATTATTTTCTATTTATATATATATATATATATATATATAGCATATCTATAGGGAAACTCCCCTTGATGAGAGGAGAGATTAGTCCTCTTTTAATGTGATAAACCTACAGATTTGGATGACCAATATTCTTACTTTGGCTAATCAAACCTATTTTGTTTATCAGTATGCTGATCAACAAAATATTCAACCAATAATTTTTGGTGACTCCGCTGGGGATATACATAATTTTGTGTAATTTGGAACCTCAAGTTTCAGATTGAAACATCACCTGTGTCTTACCCATTATCATTATAACCCTTATCCATTATAGACTTTGGTGACTCTATTTCACATCTTAACCATTATCCATTGATAGCCTTACCACCTTCCTCCACCTCTATTATTTTATCTGGTCTGCAAAAACCAGAGTTGCTAGGAAAGAGTGCACAGTTTAAAGCCTCAAGCTTCAAACTAAAGCAAGGTCAATTCTTTTCCATTTTTGTTTCACAATCTGGCAGATTCAAGGTATATATGAAGCCAAAGGGCTAAAGGTATTGTTGACCTTGTATTTGAGTTGGTACAATAGAGTGATTTTGATCTATTTCCTTCACCATCTCACCTCTAACGAACCAAGAGCTTTCCTCCTACTAAAGTTAGATCTCCATTACCAGATGAAGTATCCACTTCTACTATTGATAAATATTTTCCAATAATTACCCCTCTGAGATTTGTTATTCCTCCTTTTCATAATCCTATAATGGCAGTTTAAGGCCCCTAGGGTAATGTTTTTGGTCCTCTCAATCTTACTCCACCTCTACATGAGCTTCCACGTAGTTCAAGGAAGAATTTCCCCAAATTCTATGGTGATGGGAAAGTTCATCCTGATGAACACATTACATCCTTCAACATAGCTTGTAGCATAATTGGAGTAGAATTTGAAGATGTACTAGTTAGGCTATTTATAGAAACATTATAAGGTGCTGTTGTAGATTGGTTTTATCATTTACAGGCTTGGTCGGTAACTGATTGGAATACTCTAAAAGCTAAGTTTGAAGCTAGATTCAAACTTGCAGAAGATGCACATGAACTTCTGGCTCAACTTACACAAATGAAAAGAGAGCCTCATGAACCAATGAGAGACTTCATAGCCAAATTTAACAAACTAAAGAATAGAATTCCTATAATAGCTCAACCTACAGCTAAGAATCTCAAATGCTTCTTTATTAACTCTCAATTACCTAAAGTAAGTTTTCTTTTGAGACGTGTTGGTCAAATAGATCTTGCTACAACTCAAGTTTTGGCCATTGAGGTAGAAGATGATCTCATCTTAGCAAGGAAGATAAGAAGAGATCTAAATAGAAATAGATCCTCATCATCTTCTGAATATTCATCTGCAAGTACCATTGATCTAATGGTGCAAACACTGGGAAATGAATTGCAAGTATTGAAAAGACAAATGGCACAAGGAATGTCTTCTACTCCTTCATATAGAGATATGCCAAGAAGGACATTTCCAAATCAGTCATATCAAGGCAATGCTGCCACAAATTAAGGGCAACCAGATCATCTTCCTCCCCCATAAGGGAAAATTTCCCTTGAAGCTCCTCCAACCAACTCAGTAGTTGGATATTTGGGAACAGAACATGCTCTCTCTTTCCAACCTAAGTTTAAGCAAGAAAATGACATTGATCTCTTCATGGAGGATCAAGAAGAATCAACTGGTGACTCCCACATTGGTTTCCTAAACTACCAAGATGAACCTAAAAGCAAAGGAGAAGCTATTGATGGATCATATGCAGTGTTTACTAGGTCCAAGAACCAATCAGTCTAGCAAGCTGATAAAGGGAAGATAGAGGAGCAACCTCAACCAACAATTACAATTGCTAAGCATGGAACCACTCTGCCTTTTGAGTTAAAAGATCTAGTGATCACCCAAAATGTAAGTACATCAATTTCACCTTCACCTTCTAATTCAATCTCACAAACTAGCCCTCCTCCCATCCCTCCTAAAACCCAAAAGGTTGAAATGCTTTCCTCTATTCCTAGTCCAATTCAGCCATTTGACATAATTGATCATGTCAAGAAGACCAAAATACAAATGTCTAAATTTGAATATTTGTAGTCCAATCTTGATTAATTGGATAAGTTGGTCTAATGTGTCAAGAACCAAACCTTCCCTGTAGGACAAAAAGCTAAAAAGGTAACTCTTGATTCACCAAAGAACATGCCCATTCTAAATAATCTTGTTATTACTCCTCTAGCTACTCCTAGAAAAATAGAACCTTTCTATTTTTCCCTATTAATAAATGGTCACAAGCTAAGTAACTGTATTATAGACTCAGGTGCATATGACATTGTCATGCCTGCTAAAGTAGCTAAGTCTTTGGGTCTCACACTAACTAAGACATTTGGGAGATGTTTCTCCATGGAGAACAAGCAAGTACCACTGCTGGGGCAAATCAAAGATGCCCAATTTGCATTTGTAGCTTTTCCAGACAAGAGAATCAAGATGACTGTCTTGGTGGCTGATGTCCTAACATCTTATGGCATTTTACTTGGATAATTTTTTTGCAAGGATGTGGGAGGAGAACTAAGCATGGAACTATCTAAGGCAAGGATCCCTGTCTAAGGCATAATGAAGACATTGCTCCCTGAAAAGGAGGCAAAATATGTGGTCGCCTAAACATCAGCCCCTATAGCACAAATTCTGTTTGAGTCTTTAGGCAGGGGTAATTATTTCTTGACCATAGAGGATGTTCATGTTTCTACAAATGAAAGTCCTATAGCTAACAATCCAAGAATTGATCCAAATAAGACTTTAGGAGAATTGGTAGGGTACAATACAAATAAGGAAGGATATTTCATCTATAATGAAGAGAAATCTAATAGGAGATCAACTTTTGATGACGCTTGGATCTTGAAAGCCAATGGCAATAATTCTTCCACCAACGATGGAGTTGGGACTATGTTGATATCTCCTCAAGGAGATATTCTTCCTTCATGCAATTTGTAAATCAGCAACACCAACAACATAGCTAGATGTGAATCTCTGTTGCTCGAATTGAAGATTGATCAAGATGAAGAAATCAAACTCCTTCACATCAAAGGAGATGCTAAGATGATAATTTTTTAGGAGTTTGATATGGACAATCCAATCATGTGCTAGATCGAACCAAAAGAACAACCAATTATGGTAATGGACCATGCTCCTACAAATCAGAATTAGGCAAAGGAACCCTTTGCCAAGAAAGCAAGGAGTTATGGCTTTCAAATTGAAGACCACATCCTGCCATGGGACAAGAAGAAGAAAAAGCCAAGAGGAAGACCACATCCTGCCTGGTGGAGAGCTCCATTCACCCGTCACCATTTCTGGGGGTAAAATGGTTTCCTAGTGGTTTACCAAGATAGAGCACTATTTTCACTATCTCTCAAGAAGCAACATTTGAAATACTTCAATTCTTGAAGTATTAGATCATTTCATCTATACATATGTATATTTGTATAGTTTTTATTTCTATTTTGTTTTGTTTGTTTCCATTTTTGATGCCTTTCATTTTTGGGTAGCATGACTCCATATCCCAATGGTACACATGAAGACACTGGAGATTCTGGATTCTACTCCTTTCAATTCTTTTTACAATTGATAGAAGTTCCCCAACTGGAGCCATCTATTGTCCCCCAAAAATATCACTCATTTTTGGGACAACATTTGAACTATTTTGGTCCTATAGACCAAAATTGTCTCTTCCTTTTCCAAAATTTATCTTGGGCATTCAAATTTCTCATTTTTCAAGCTTCTCAAAAATCTACGGACTCTGCAGGCCAAGTTCAATGGGCTTTACAAGTTGATTTCTATGGACTTGGTTTCTATAGACCCTACAGGAAGGTTCATTTCTACAGGTTCAAAGGTTTCTATAGATGAGTTCAGTCAAAAGAATCAATTTCCAACACTTAGTCATTTTTGGGATTGGTTTAACACCTTGGTTCAATCAAAAATGTCCATCAGCAAGCATCTAAGCAAGGATCCAAACATTAAACCATTGAATCATTGAACCTTGAATCATTTTGGTTCAACAGGTTCAACAAGTTCAAAGGTTCAACGTCATCACCAAGAGTTAAGTGCTTCATCAAGGTTTAAAGTTTAACCACTTCAAGGTTCAACGGCTTCAAAACACTTATCAAAAAGAAGAAGGCTTGAACCATTAAACTGTTGAACCATTGAACCACTTTGGTTCAAAGGTTCAAGGTTTAACAGGTTTAATGTGTTTGGTTCAATGAAGGAATTTTCAAAGGACTTATCCAAATCAAAGGGAATGAACCATTGAACCATTAAACCAAAGCTTGGTTCAATGGTTAGTTTAATGATTTGGTTCAATCAAATGGTTCACTCAGTCGGTTCATCAAATGAATCATCTGCTTGGTTCAAAGCTTGGTTCATCAGCTTAGTTCAAAGCTTGGTTCATTGGATTAGTTTAAAGATTGGTTCAATGGTTGGTTCAAAGGAGTGGCTCAAAGCAAAAGTTTAAAAAAGCCTCTCGAAGGACAAGTGCCCTTGTGGAGGGTACTTGGTAGACAAAATCACCCTTCGAAAGGGTCATTTTCAAGGAAGATGCAAAGGTAATTCATTCAGATTTTTGTTTAAGGCAGTCAAAAAAGACTAAGGCAAGAAATAATTCTTTCAGACTTTTTGTCTGAAATAATTCCTTCGAATAAAAAGTCTGAAGGAATTTAAGAAAGAAGCTGTGGGTAGAAAGCCCAAAGAAATTTCCAAAGAGACAAATCAATTGGAACAATTATATAGACCTTTTGTCTGCGGGAAGTTGTTCGTGGACTTTTTTTCTATGGGAAAATGCCCAGGAAGAAAGCCCAGGGAAAATGTCTACGGGGAATGTCAATGGGAATGTTCGTAAGAGACTCCAAATAAAAGGCCACCAAAGGACCCCAAAGGGTAGGTGCCCTTATAGGGGACTCTTGCTTGCCAACTTAAAGGACACTCCCCCAAAGCTAAAGGGTCACCTTCCCTTTGAGAGAAGGTGAAAAAACAGACCGGGACAAAATCCTGATAGAATCTTGCAAATGCTGCCAAGTGTCATCTTTTGAGCCTCATTTCATTTTATTTCTAAGAACCATGGAAGCTGCCACGTGTCCTTTGTAATTTAAGCAAAACACACCAAGTGGCATCATCCACATGAATCTAAATGAGTCTCGCATAGTTCTATAGTGTTTCTAAAATGTATTGGAAGCTACCACGTGTCATCCATTGAGACACATTATCAAAGCAATAGAGCCTACCATGTGTCTCTCATCAAATGCAGTGGAAGCCACCATGTGTCATCCTCTATGAAAAGTTGATATAAGTCCTAAAGAATTTTCAAAGGTAGCTAAAAGCTCAGTGGAAGCCACCACGTGTCATCCTCCATAGGATTCTCAAGAGGCAAGCAGAAGCTACCACCTTTTCCATTGTAACTCCACAGAGAGCGACAAGTGGCTGCACCTGTGATTCTGAGTTTCTAATAGGTTTCAAAGCCTCTATCAATAAACATTTCTTAGAGTCCCATGGAAGTTGCCATGTGTCTTCACCTATTTAGAAGTGGAATGTGCCACGCGTCAATTGCTAAAGACCAACAGAAAGTGACTAAGGAACAGAGCATCAAATTGAATCTAGGACCCTATTCAAATAATCAGAAAGGGAGAAATGATGAAGAAGGACTAGAAACATTTGCACATTAGATATGTTTGTAGAAGCAGATCATCAGGTAGACATTGAAGGATGTAAACATTCAATGGCGTGACCCATTTCTCTACATTGAGAAAAGCAAATGGGTATCTTCTTAACAAAATTTAATGCAACATGATTTTTTACTATTCTTGAGTCCTTCTTGAAGAGGCTATATAAGGGACTCTCTTTTATTATTTTAAGGATCTCTTTTTTGACAATCAAAAATGAAACTTTGCCCAAATTGAAAGGCATTACTGAGACTTTGAGCTCAGATTATTGATCATATTTTGTTATTGGAATAAGAAAGCAAGTGACTTTTCAGACTTTGTGATGTGATATCTTTGTTGTTGGGGAAACTGTTCTTATGTATTTTTCCTTAATATATTTTTTTTCCTTTGATTCAACAAGCAAAATTAGTGAAAGTAGTCAGGAAGGTGTCCTAAAGTCAACTGTGGATAGAATTTGTGCCCCCATAATTTCCTTTAGCATGTTTTTTTTTTTTTTTTTTTTCTGTGTAAAGGACCTTGGGATGACTTTGTGCCCTCATTGTCCTTCATATCTCACTCTTGGGCAATTCAGGTGGAGACTTTGTGCTACATCTCAATTTGCTGGTTACTACGTCTTTGTTTACATTTTGCAATTACTACCAGGAGTATTCTTGTGGTTTTGGTGAATAGTACTTCTAAAAGAAGAGTGCTTTGTGTCATTTCCCTTCAGTTTTCTCCTTTGATCCACACGCATCATCTCTGAAAAAAGAGAGATGGATGGTTTATCCTACCCTTGAGTATTATTTTCTATATATATATATATATATATATATGTATGTATGTATATCTATAGGGAACCTCCCCTTGATGAGAGGAGAGATTAGTCCCATTTTGATGTGGTAAACCTACACATTTGGATGACCAATCTTCCTACTTTGGCTGATCTGACCTATTTTGTTTATCAGTACGCTGATTGACAAAATTCAACCAACAATGCATACCTTGACTTACCTTTATCATGGGATGGTTATCTACTATGCTATTAGTTTTGATTATATAGGGCATGGAGATTGCTTTTGTCAAACCCAAGAATACAAAATTAAAGAGAAAAAAAAAATGAATGTAAGAAAATCTAAGATAGATGGTGTTATGAGGATGGTATGTACTTAGAAATTTTGCAAGCTTGGGTGAAAAGTTCTATGTTAGACCAAATGACCAAGTAAAAAACAAGATTAAATTGGGTAATCAAAAATCCAAGGCTAATAAAGACCGAAAGACTCAAACAAGCTATCCTTAGGTAAGAAAGGCAAACTCACCAAATCAAACCAAGGATACATGTCAAACAAGATGGTAATAAAAAATAAATCAATGGTAAAAAGACAAAAACAAAAGGTAAAATAACATTATTGAGTGAGAAGTAACAATCAAAATCTCATTTAATAAGGTAAAAAGGAGCATAAATAGGAAACAAAATTGGTGAGTGATAAATAATAAGCTCACCTCACTCAATAATGGGAAAAAGGTACAAACTCAAGTGTCCATAATAGCAGGATAGTAAATCAATGATAACTGGTAAAATGAAATTAAAGTAAGTGTAAAAATGTAAAATTTATGGTGTAAATAAATATGAATCCATAGTTACTCAAACATGTTTTGCTCTAAGGATAGATAAAATTGAAACAAAGTAGTGCTAGCATGTTTTTAAGAGGTGAATAAGAAAGAATTAAAGAAGAAGGGAAAACAAATTTGGAATCACAATTTGTCTATCAAGGGGGGAAATGAAATGGATGGAGGGGATAATGAAGGAAAAACTAATGTATAGGAACTCTTTATCAAAGTCAAGACACTCAAATTAGGTTTGTCAAAATAAGAGGAATTTCAACCTTAAGGACTATGAAGAATTTCTCTTATCCACACAAGTCTTAGGTCAACAAATATAGTATGTAGATCATCCCATGAAGGCTAAATTCATGAAAATTAAAATGAACCTACCTTCTCATGATGTGTTCCCCATTCCTCAAGATCCTTATAGAGTCATTAGTCTACTGTAAATAGTGGCTACTTGCATGAGAAAGTAGGTGGTACTATAGAATTTTTTGGATTCCCCTATTCCAATCTACTAGCCTACCACACCCCAAAGGACCTTGAATCTATGTGAGGCTAACTGTGGAGTTTGAGCTTTGATTGGAGATAGGAGATGTGCTTATAATCACATATTTTGGTGTGAATTTGACTTTTGATATTTGTATGTTACCTTTTAGATATTATTTCCTTTTATTTCCAAATGATTTAGATTTTAAATTCAGTAATGTATTTTTAATATTCATCCTCCATATATATTTGGAAAACCAAACATGGGTGCTAAAGATGACTTTCATTTGAATACTTGGAACAAGGTTGTTAAGAGAGAAACTTCAAAGAGCATGGGGTCTAAGATTCTCATAAATCTAGGTGAAATAAAAGTGTTAGCTTGACTTTAACCTTGTTTTATCTAATGAGGAGTGAAATAAAGGGGAAATAAAGATTAATGACACATGGAACAATTTTAATTACTTTAGATTGCAACAAAATGTGACAAAAGGGAAAAAAGGGATACAATGATAGTAAAGTGTGATTCCTTATCATGAGAATGAGGGAAATGGAGTAAAACATGATAGCATAGATTGTTTTCAAATTTCATCTAGAAAAATAAGCAAAAAATAAAGTTTAGAACAAGGATAAAAAATATGAAAAGGTGGTAATGTTATGAGGATGGTCGGGTCCTATCCATGGTCTTACATTACAACTACATAAAATAAGAAAAGGATAAAGCAAAAAGAAATGATCATTTTATGAGGAATATCAAGGCCTATTAATGGTCTTATAATGACAATCACAAAATAAAAACCCCAAGGATGACAAAACAACACTGGAAAGCAAAACTTATGTAAAACCTAAGTAAAAAATGGTGGTTTTTTGAGGAATGTTGGGTCATGTCCATGGTCTTACAAATAAACTCACAAAAGAGAAACCTAAGGGGTGCAAGAAACAAGAGAAAATGTAAGAAGATAAATAAGACTATGGTACATCAAGAAACCAAAATACCAAAAGGGAGGACTAAAGGTTTGTGAAAGGAAGGAACTTGCTGTGGAGGGAGAGACTTGTGCTTAAGTAACCTTAAAAAAAGTGTTAGATATATGTATATAGAAAGCATGAAAAGAAGGAAATGTTTAGGCAAATTAATTTTGAAGGAATTGAGTGTTGGTGGGATCTTTGAAAACATAGCCTTCATTGGTTTGAAGGTGGTAGGTGCTTGGACCAAGAATGTCTTGTAAGTGGTATGGTGCATTGGGTAAGGCAAAAATTGAATTTTTTTTAGGATCAATACCAGCAATGAAGTTATTGAAGCAATGAGTTTTAATTTTGAAATTTCCAAGTTTATGATGCTACTAAGGGAGTTGAGGTTCTCAAGCATAAAGTGACTCAAGGATAGCTTCATCACTAAGAAAAGTAGGAAGAGGACCATAATACTCAACATATACTTCAAGATCTAAAATTTTATTTCCATGTTGATTAGACTTAGAATGTATTTGATGAACATCAATGGCCTTGGCATTAAGTTTAGTTTAGAGAGTAGAAGAAGTAGATGGAGTAGAAGAGATTGGTGTGTTAGTGGATTCAGTGATGAGAGAAGGATCAGATGTAATGATTGGATACATATATGATAAAGGATATGTAGAGATTTTTGAAGGTTCAAAAGGTATAATTTTCTCTACCACCTAAGGAGTATTGATAAGAGGAAGATTGGTAGGAGGCACACGACCCTTAGGATCTAGGGTATGATCCATAAAACTGGTATGAATATCTTGATTAAAAGCATGAATTTAGGCTAAGGTTTTCTGATAATGATGGACATCCAAGTCTTAGATTAAGCTTGGGCCATGATATAGTTATCATCATATGTTGGAGAAATAATACATGCTTGAGAAGCTAAAGGAGTTTTAGAAGATGAAATCCCAATATTAATAAATGTATGAGGATATATGATGAGAGGATCTTGTAATAATTTAGCCACTCCAAAGTCATTACAAGTGAATGCATATTATGGTAGAGAATGTTCCTATGTATTGCATGGATGGGAAAATTGGTAAACTTATCCATGAGAGGAATAGTATGATCTCTTGGTAAGAGCGAAGGAGAAAGCCATTGTAAAATACATGGAGGTAACTTAGTGGTATTGCAAGTATGTTGTAATTCATTGGGCTCATCATCATCAAAATCTACAAGAGTAACTTGTAAATCAGGATTCATGTTGATGAACTCAAGTAAAGAAGCATTACTGATCTTAGGAATCATAAAAACATGATATTGTGATTTAGGATTAGGTAGTTGGATACTTCATGGGTTAGGATCAACTTCATAATTATATCATTTTCCATTATGTAAGAATTTAATACATTGACTAGCAAAAGAGGCAATGACCCTCATTCGATGAGTCCATGTATGACCAAGGAGTATGTTGTAAGATAAAAGAAGATTAAGGACCATAAGCTTAGTTCAAACAATCTTAGGTCTAATGGTTAATGAAAGCCAAATGTAACTAAGTGGATTTTGATTAGTGTTATCAAAACCATGAAAAGTAGGATGGGTTTGTTTGAGATTATCCTTGTTATAACCAAGTTGTTGTATAAGCCATAAATATGTCACATTAATACCAAATCCTTCATCAACTAGAACTTTTTGGATAAAAGTGGTATTAATGGATACTTTGATAAAGAGTGGTGGATCATCAACATGAAAAATAATTTCATCATTGATCATGTCTTCTTCAAGGAATTCAATAAAGGGCTTAGAAAAAGGACATGTAGTTTCAATGGTATTGATGTTAGTAGGTTAAGACTTGATAGAATGTGGTTCTTTATATATGGAAGAAGTATATTCAATTTATTGAAGTTGTTGCATAATGAATTTACAATGATAGAGTGAAGTTTGAACCAATTCCATAAGTGGAATCTTAAGGGGAATAGAGTTAAGTTATTCAAGAAAGTTCCAATGAGATTTAGAAGAACCATCATGAGGTTTAGAAGGTAAATTAGACTTTAGAGGATTAGATGTGTTTGGAGGATTAGAAGGAGAAAGTTGTTCCTCAGGTGCTTCTAATTTGGGATTTATGGTAGTAGTATCTTTAAGAAGTTATTCCTCTAAAGATGGATTTTTAGGCTTGGTTATGAGATATTTGTGAGCTAATTTATGATGATAATTGACCTTAGCGGTATTGACATATTGATAATTGTTAAAGTATTGGTCATAATTAGTGTTAATGGCATAAACATCCTTAGAAGTTGATTAATTATTTGAAAAGGATTTTTGGTTATTTGAAGTAGAGGCTTTGAAATTTTATCATTTTTGAAAAGTAGTAGTGTATTCTTGATGACAAAGATTGATCATAGCTTCATGGTTGAATGAATAACCAAGAACATAAAAGTTAACAAATTTAGTGATCCCTCTATAATATTAATAAGAATTCCCAATGTTATCATGGAACCAACAAAATAGATTGGGTCATACCACTTAGGAGGATCATTGGGATAGATGAAAGGTTTTGAGTGTGGAAAAAATTGTTTAATTTGTTAAACCATAAGAGGTGTATGAGAAGGTGGAGAAACATCAGTTTTGGAAATTCCTTGTTTGGTTTGTAGAGAGTGATAACATTAGATGTTTGGAAATATCCTTTAAGAAGTTTAGGATTAGTTTCAAATTGTTTCATGAGAAAGTCTTGACATTTAGCTTGATCAATGGTTTCATTTAGTGTTTGGGGAGCAAAGGTTTGAACCTTATATTGAAGAGTGGGAGTTAAAGTGGAAATAAAGAGTTTGAATAAGTTATCATTAGTCATGTTATGGTCTAATTTATGAAATAAATATTTCCATCTCTTGATACATTCATGAGCTAATCAGTGGAAGATTTCTTAGCATTGTTAAAGTGGCTAAGACAATTTTTAGGAAAATATTTTTGTTGAAATTATTTAACTAAGGGATTAACTAAATCTTAAAGTTACCAAATAGAATGTTGGGTTAGTTGGTTATACCATTCTAATACATCACTGATGAAATTTTTCACTAAGAGTTTAGTTATGGCAAAGGTATTATTTTGGATCCACTCCTTGTAAAGGTTGCCAAAGGCTTTACGAAATGAAGCATGGTCTTTAGTCCCATCATATTTTATATTTGGAGATATGTTACCAATATCAATGGATACAATAAAGGGGACAAAGACTCATTTTGAATGGTTTGAAGCATCTTATTATTCATTATGGGTTGAGGAATAACATTGCTTGAGGCATCTTGAAAAGGTGGAGGAATGAAATTGGGATTAGCTTGAGGATGCATATTTAGAGGTTGATTAGCCACATTGATTAAATGTTGTTGAAGTTGCATCATTTGATGGGTGTTAGAATTTTGCATAATGTTCATTGTTTGGATAACTTGGGATAAAATTTAGGTTATATCATGAGGTAGGATGGTGTTTATAAGAGTACTCCCCAAATTGGTATTAAGGGGAGGATCGATAGAAGAAGGATTACTAGTGGGATTGTTAAGTAAACTAGTATCAATCACTCCCACATTAGTTTAAAGATTTTAAAGATGAGAAGTTTATTGATAAATAAGGAAGGGATCAGATCCATGAGCTTCATCTTGAGGTGTTATTTGCACCATGTTATAGGTCATAGATGAAGATGGAGAAGAGGTGCCCCAAGAGTGATGGTGCTTTTGGGAGGAAAAAAGAGGGAGAAATAAACATCCCATATAGTATCTAAATGGATTTAAGATATCCAAAAAGATTATAATAGGAGACTTAATTTTGATTGAAGAGAGATGAATAAAATGAAAAATTGGAGAGATAGGGAACTATATTGACAAATAGGGAAAGCAAAAAATAGCATAGGGTCGATTGGATCAACCTAGTATAGGAAATAGGGCCTAAAAACTATATAGGGTTGATTGGGTCAATATAGTATAGTGCATAGAGTTTAGAAAAAGAGGTAAAATGGGATACATATAGTATAGGGTTGATTGGGTTGATCTTGTATAATTTACAGGGGCTAGAAAAAGGTATAGGGTTGACTGGGTTGACCTAGTACAACAAGCAAGGACAAAGAAAAGAAAGATAATAAGTTATGAACTCAAATAAGACAATTTTTGTAGCTAATCTAGGAAAGTAAGAGTTGAAGGGAAACAAATAATCAATTGGATCAATTTTGGCTAATCTAATTGAAATACCTAATACAAAACCTTACACTAACATTGGCTAATGTAATTTTTTGCACACACAATTGAGCAAAGAGAAAGCAATCAACTTGAAAAGTAAAGAGACAACTAATTGGTCAACCTAAATATTTTATTAGATCATTAAGAAATGATTTTAAATGTGATAGGAATTTGGCTATAAAGCAAGGAACTAGATAGCAATCTAAGGATGGTTTTAGGTAGTTTGGGCTAAAAGAGACTATAGTGGAAATGATACATGCTTGGAATTAGGGCCAATCCCCTCAATTCACACACCATAGTGATAAGGGTGTTAGGTGCTTAGCCATAATATACCATTAACCATAATTTATACTTGACTAGAGTATCAAGTTAGCTTCCCCCTTGGTGATGAAATTCAAGTAGGTTGGCCTTGCATAGATAAATGTTAAAGTGCTTATTTAGATTATGTGATTTGGCCATGTGTACATAAAATATAAATAGTTAAACTAAATGGTTAATTAAAACCCCCCTAATTATACTATGTGAACTATTCTAAGCATGCAAGTAACAAGAAAAGAAATGTGTGAACTAATTACTAGCATATAGAGATTAATTCCAACTTGAAACAAGGTATAGTGTTGACATATATGCAAAAAATATAGAACAAGGTCAAACATATACTAAAAAATAAAGGTCTAAAATGTACAAGGTTATCTAAGGTTAACCTAGTTATTTTAGACAACACACAAAACACAGAACTGAGTTGACATGGTCAATCCAGTTGACTATGCAAGGATAGTTTTGAAGACTACAAAATGTGAAAGGAAAGACAATAAAAGAAAGAGATAGAGAGATAAAAAGGAACATTAGTGGATCATAGATGCAAAGAATGAATATTACTGATCAAGAACCTTGAATAATTCTAACAAAACATGTTAACTAGGTCAACTAGGTCGATCAAGATATGTAAGGACCTATTATAAAAGCCTAAAATGTACAAGGTTAACCAGGGTTGACTTAGTATATTTTTAGGATGCTTGAAAGTGTACAAGGTTAACTAGGTGACCTATTAGTCTAAATTAAAAGTTTATAAGTTTAGAAACCTATACTAGGTTGTTTGAGTCAATCCAGTTGCATGTTCCTAAAAACCTACACACAGAGATTAGAACTGGGTCGATAAAGTCAATACAATATGACAAAAATATATGATAAAAATAATTCCAAAATAAATGAAAGAAAGTGAAATAATTATTTCAAGAGTTAGTTTCATGTCAGGTTCACCAGAATGTATGTAATTAGAAATACATCATGTTTATAAATAAATCTTGGTTTGGAGAAGATAGAGCATACCTACACTTCCAATTGGGAATACATTTGTTAAGTGAGAGAATGATCAATATGGGGATTTGTTAGAACTGATTAAGGGATCAATTGTCATAATACACCATGTGAGGTAGAATTCCAAAGCTTATAGTCTAACACAATCATGCAACAACCCTAAAAGAGTCTTAGGTTTAATATTTCACCTATGTTAATAAGCAAGAAAATAAATCTAATCTAGTGCATACCAAAGCTTGTGGCACAATAAAATGGGTTAGTAAAGTAATCAAAACATGTATAAGAGAATATAAATTAATATAAGTATGATTAAGACCCTAATACATGGAATATGAAGAGTAATATTATTCGAGCCAACACTTATGCTACTTATATCTACTAAAGAGAGGAGAACAAATAATATTCTTACCTGAATGTGAACCCATTGTGACTCAATCTTTACCTTGGACAATGGGGATTAAAAAGAGGTTGTTATGGTTTGTAAGGATAAATAATAAAGGCCAAATCATCCAAGACTTATCCATAAAACTATATTCTCCAAGTAGAAACCTTAAGCTAAGACTCCTCAATTAGAATGGTGGAAGAGTAGACTGTGAAGAATCATGAGCAAATAATAACTCTTGATTGCATATTCTTGATAATGATGGAAATGATCTTATATTTATAAGTGGATATTTCCCTAAATCCTCATTAAAATTTTAGTTGTATATTGTCATCCATGGTTTACCTTATATGTTTTCAAGGATAATTCACTAGGTCTCAGCTAGGATGGCTGAAAGGCTAATAAACCCAAAAATTGAAAAATACCCTAAACTATATAGGGTCAACCATGGTCAACCTAGTACAATTGACAGTCCAAAAGGGAATTAAGGAAAGAAAAAGAGGATGGAAAGAGGAAAATTACTGAAGGAGTGTGCAAGGGAGGAAAAATAGATTATGTAATGGTTTTAAGAGCTAGTTGGATTGGTAATAATTTGGAAATAAGGGACACCAATCCTGAAAAGCACCAAAGGCCTACCCACCCCTTTCCTAGTGAACCCCTTAGGGCATGCACTCAAATAAATTGAGTCTTAATGGGTTTATACAAGATGTAAAGCATTAGTATTTGATAAAAGTTGAAAATATTATGTGTATATAAATTCAACCTCAATTTGACCTTATTTACTTTCCTCCTTAATGATAGATTCCTTTTCAAGAAGTGGAATGTAAGATCCTTGAAATGATTCTAGAAGAGAGGTCAAATTGAGTTATGTAATGGATGATTCATTCTTCTCATCAAGCTACTCACTCTTGACAACTAACATCTCATCTTTCTTTTGCATATTGTTTTCAATGGACCTCCATGATGGAAATAATTTAAATTCTTGAGGAGGAAGGGATGGGGATTAAATTTTTTTAGATTGACCTTTTACTTCAACATCTTGGTTTATGCTTGACTAATATTCCTTTCCCCATAACTTCACTACTTTTTTCTAAGTTAGAAACTTAGATCTAGGATTTTCTTCTATTGTATGTGTTGAAACTTGTGGGATTAATGAAGGCACCTTATCTTAATATGGAATTGATCTTGCTACTGCCACTGATTAAAACAAGTGCTCATTTGAAAGTTATACTTCTGTATCTAAGTGAGCTTCAAAGTCAAGTTTCAACTGATCATAGATATTCTCAAGCTGATTGGGAAGTAAATGGCCATTTAAGGTCTGATATAAACCATGAAACCCAACCCTATCAACACATACTTCTTATCTCCTTTACATAGTTTATTAGATGGACTTCCAAGTAGGGAAGGCTTGCGGATCTTGAGGAGAACTTAGAAGTGTTTGACACTCACTTGCCTTGGAGTATTTAGGGGTGATGGGATAATCAACATAATACTAATGTGGGATGGAGGAGGGCACATGAAGCTGGTAAAGGATGGGAAAATTAGATTTTATACCTCTCATGGACTACTAGCCTCTCCTCTATGCTTGAAACTAGACCACCTATGTCTAAAATATCATTACCAAGCCTTAAATGATCCTCTCTCATAAGATATGCCCACTCCCTTGTAGCTTGATAAAATGAATGTCTCATGTTATTAATAAGATGCACACAAACCTCTTGACCATACACTATTTATGTGTCAATCCCCACCATGTGTCTTTCATAACCCAATAAGGTTTGCTTAAGGCTTGGAATGGACTAGTTTGGGACATGTATAGGCTAACTAGGAGTATCATGATGTTGCCAATAGTGATTATGAGGATAGGTAGGCTATCAAGATTGATCAAAAAGATAGGTGGGATACCAAGGAAGTGAATAGGACTCATAAGGAGGGTAAGGGTCAACATGTTATTGGTGATAAATATCATAAGGCTAGTATGGGTTATAATATAACTAACAAGGCTCATTATAGGGATAAAAAAGGGTAAAATATAACAAGTGTCTTCATACCAAGCTATTAGACATCATGAGGCAAATGAAGAACCAAGTAAACTATCAAAAACTAATTTTCCTTACCTTAAGATGATGATTTTTTGATGACACCTTTGGCATGAAATTCTAACTAAAAATATGCTCTCCAATTCTTGTAGTTACTTGAGATCACCACATGAGGATTGAATGTCCTCCAAGATTATTTAATCTAATCCTACTAGGCATGCCATAACTATTATCACTCTAAACCATACCCTAAAATGAGTTTTTTTAGGCCCACATCAAAGTTTGGGGTAACATGGGATTAACCTAAAGTTGTGGGTGACCTATGGCTAGGTTAAACCTCTAGTTTATGGGGCTATATCCCCTGGTGCATAATTTAAGATCAAAATCACTAAACCTGCTAATTATTGGGGTAAAAAGGGATAGAGGAAAAACATGAAAATGAAACCTATACTACTCAAGGTGATGCATAATATAATTTATCCACTCTCTTTAACCTTAAACAACACTAATGGATAATACATGAAGTTGAATCACTATTTCCAAGAGGTTATAGGAAATAGTGTTTCATATAGAGGATGTATTAGATGTTTATAGCATGAGGGTAATGAAGGGAAGGTCTAGTTCAAGACACTTACTAGTCAAATTTCCACTCTAATCTCAACCATTAACACCTTACACACTATATGAACTACATAAAACATCTACTAGAAACTAGGTGAGGTAAGGACCTAAAAAGGGAGATAAACCTACAAAATATGCAAATAAAATAATCATAACACACTAGAGACTAATATGAAGAAGTTTAAATATTCCATATACTAGTCTAAAAGGTATACAAGATATAAATATAGGCAATGTTTCCTCATACCCAACTAAGGAATAGATACAATGGCCTTAAGGCCTTAATATATAGAATCTGATAAAGAGAGAGAAGATGTTATGGAATGGAAATGTGGAGGAGGGGTCATAAATTATCCTCATTCACTCTAATAATTAGTTATAACCTACATAATAGTCCCATCAACTCTGCATGCATTGCCTTAGGCCACTTGATGTTCTTCAATGAGATATTTGAGCATTGGATGGAGTGGTAGAGGATGATTAAACATTATTTAAACTCTTTAAAATCATGTATATTCCAAAATATGGTCAATCACTTTCTTCTTATGATAGTTATGAAGCATTTAAGTAGTGTAATTAGGCCTCAATGGATCATTTAACAACCCACCTTCCTTTTGTGCATGTCAACTAGGCTAAGAAACTACCCATTCTCCATGATTACCATAGAAGTGTCTAATCACCATTATGCATCAATTACAAGGGTTTAATTACCATTTATTAAACCATATACCAGCCTTCTATGTCACTATGCATTCTCTTTTATTGGCCAAGTAGACCTACTAGACAAGTAGCCTATTCTCTTAGTGCTTGATGTTTAGGTGGCCATGAAACCTAAATAAGAACTTTATAATAAGTTAATGAATATGTTTTATAATTGAATAAATGTTTCACATCATTTTATAGGACTTTACCATAGTGAAAACCTACAATTCTATTTGACTTAGGTGATTCAACCACTTATTACTAGCTCTTCTAGACTACCTATTTGGTAAAGACTTGTAGAGGCCTTTCCACACAATTTTTTGAGAAATTTATGATCTAGGAGGGTGAAAGATGCCTCAAACTACCTCATTCCATGATTTTCAACCTTTCAAACAACTATACACCTTGTTTTATTCTCAAAACCTTGAAAAATTATAGTTTTTAATGAGTCTATACAATAGGTCATATAGACTAATACCAAGGACAAGACTTATTGAGAGTGTAATATGTGATTCAATTGTTTAATATGCCATCCCAATGCAACTAGATGCAAATTCTTCAATATCTTCTCAATTGGGTCATTACTAGGGGTTATGTAGGGTTTTGGAGGTATAATATCTTAATTATGGTTCATAAAGTACAAGTATCTAATCCAAAAATTATGGCCATGGAAGTTGTTCCCATACACCCCTCTAAAACCCCTAAACTACTCTTGGTCCCATGCAACTTATATGGTGAGTACTGAGTGCAAGTTATCATACTTTGAGCTCTTTACAAGCCTTTTGAGCATGTTAAATGTTAAAGTTTATTCATAAATATGGGATCCTTATTGAAACTCCTTCCTTCATGGATAGTAAGTGTATAAGGGTTTCAAAATCCTCTTATATGAACATCTAAGTTGTTAGTTTAAGGTGGCATATTAATATGGTGTAGCTCAAGGGAGGTATTGGGACTAAAATAGACACTTTAATCCTTTCCTCTACCTAGAATAGTCTCCTTAAGACTTGAATCATTTTCATATGTCCCTTCAAGGCCTTAATTATACTATGGGGATTTAGACATGCCATAAAGTAAAGGTGGGATCTTGAGGCTTTAAGGTTGGTTTTAGGCGTAATAAGCTTAGACTACCCTTTAGGGCCATAAGTTACCTATAGGTAGTAATTTATGTTTTTAATTCCATCATATCATCTTATACACATATTTTATATCTTTTGTACTTTCCCTCATTTTACTAAACCATTATCTTTGCATCCTTGTCTTATAGGTCTACCTTGAGTGCTCTTACTATTCATTCTAGAATGATTGAAAGTTGGTGTTAGGGACCTTGGTATTATCTTCTCTCCCCACTATATTAATTATGGATTATTTGATATGATATCATGACCTAGTATCATCTTTTGAATAAAACCTTCTTCAACCCTACTCTCTTCATACTCCTCATACCCTTACAGTCAGGCCTAGGGTTTGTGAGTAGTTAGGTCTATGTAGCCCTAAGGGCTTGGTTGAGTGCATTTTTGGATTTAATTTGAGACTCTTCTATTTTTTTAACCCTATAATATCTCTTCCCATTTACTCCTTAGGTATATATAGACTTAAAACAACCCCAAAACATGCAAATGTCTTCCATTTTTGTGATCAGACTTTCTTTTATTAGTTTTAGGCTTTTATTAGTTTTAGGATTAATAGGTCTAATTAGGATATTAAGCCTTCCTTTGCTTATCTCAAGGGTTCAAGGATTCATTGAAGACTAAGGAAATCAATAAAAAAAATTCATATCTCATATTTTTATCTTCTTCACCTTATCCTTATGTAGGGTTTCTTTTACTTTGCCTTCTTACATGATTTTACATATAGTTGGTAGTTAGGCCTGATTGAGATAGTGAGTATAAACTCCTTACCTTGCTATCACCTTGAGGTTGTTTTGAATAGTATATATTGAGGCATATTACCTATATATTATTGATATCCATTTTCAATTTATTTTCAAGGGTACTTTCTATTTAGATACCCTACTTACTTATAAGTGGCCTGTGTATGGCAGCTTGATCTTGACTGTGTGTAAGGAGGTTAACCTCATTCATTAAGGTTTACTCCTAAATAATTAGTTTTTACCTCTTATATATGGAGTTTTTTAGTATTTTTTCATTTCATGAACTCTCAAGGCTTCTTAAAATTAGTTTCTATGCCCAACTATCCATGTTTCTATAGTTAGGCCTATAGGTGGTGGTTCTACGCCTCTTGGCTATGTGAAAGGAGGTTAATTTGAGAGGTGGGAATGATGTTTAATTTTTTACTTGGGTCATAGATGGGTTTATTACCTATTTTTTCCCCTTATAACTCTATATATCTCTTCATAACCTCAAAACCATCAGTGTTTCATCTACCCTATAGTCATAGGCTTGTGTGCACTCAATGGGGTTTTGACTGAGATTATCTCCCCTTAGAGTGGGTTTGGTGTGTTTATACTTAATTTAACATTATATATATATATATATATATATATATATATATTAAATACTATGCATGAATTTTATTAATCTCCTTTATCCCTAAACATCTTCTTCATACCCCATCCAAACAACCAACACTTCATTTGTTTGGTCTGCACAATAGGCCACTATAGTTAGGACTGTGCAAGTTTTTATTTATAGGGTTGAGTATGAAAATGGAATTTTATGTATATGTTATTAATTTTACTTTTCAAGGTTAAATTACTACCCCTACAATACAAAACTTTCCAAAATACTAGTTAATAACCTTCTGTAGCTAGTCAAACTAATGAATTATAGCCTAAAAGGATAAAATTTAGTCAAAAAATGTTAAAAATGGTTTTAAAAAGGCATTAATTATTTAAAAATTATTTTTAATACATTAAAAAACATTAAAATTTCTTAAGTCCAAAGTTTTAAGTATTGAAAAAGTGATTTATTATGCTTTTAAAGCCAAAAGACCCCTTTTTACCCCACACATTCCAAATTTTCAATATAATGCATGGGAAAAGGTTTAAAAAGTCTATTTTTGCATGTATTGGTAGGTAATAATTCTAAAATATTATTTTTAAAGTGGTTTAAGGCTTAGTTTTCTTTTAAAAGATAAAAATACCCTTTTTCCTTCATTTTGCAAGTAAGAGTACATATTTCATATAGGTTCCCTACAACATGGGAAGGAATTAGCTTGACTAGGAAATGATCAAGATTAATAAATAATTATATGGTAGTTGATGGCCATATAGGTCCTAAACTAGTCTCCTCCTAATTAGAGATTTTTCACAAAAGGACATGCATGCAGGTTTTTTAATGGTATGAACTGAGGGAAGAGAGTACAACTATCAATTTTAGGGTGAAGAAAATATATTCATAGGGATTATGAATGGATAAATTGGTTCTTAAATTATATTCTCTAGGATCATGAACCATCCATTTGAAATCAGATAATTTTTTTTAGTATTACAACCAGAAGGGCAACAAATTTTCTTCAATTTCTCCTCACTAGGGCATCATTTCAAGAAAATTCTAGTTGGTGAAGCTTCTCAGGGATACAACCTACATTTTAATGTATTTATTTAGGTATTTTTCACATGATAAGTGGTTAAATATAGGATATTTTTCAAGATTATTTCATTTCTACATTCTATGAGCTTCAAAGGTGAATTATAAGGTCAAGAGGAGAGATGGTTGCTTCAAGTTTTCAAGAAAGTTTATTTGTAGGGTCCTCCATGATGTTTTTAATGATTTTAAATTATAATTATTATATATACTCCAAGTTTCATATAAAAAATCTCACCTTAAATATTTCAAAGTGCCTAAAGAGGTCTATTTTAGCATATGTTGAGGTTTCTTTGCAAATTTCAAGGTTTTTACAGAAAACTAGGTTTGAATTTAACCCTTTTCCCCTCCCCCAATGGCCTCCAAATTGTGATGGTATGATGATTAAGTGTACATGTTTTCATAAAATCCTCTTCTTTTTATTTTCATTCTCCTTAATCCTCCTTTCCACAACCATCTCTTTCATCCCCATACCACTACCATACATTGCCTTTTCCATTGTGATTTCACTTCTTTTCCATCTCCACTCTTCTCATTTCATCATTTTTCACTATTTTCACTTCTCCATTCACATATATTCCATGAAGGATTGGTCAAGGAGTAAAAGGTGAATCAAAACCATCAAAACATGGACAAGAGGATATATGCTGATTGAGCATCATGAACAATCAAGAAGATGATGGCCTACAACCATGATAGTAGTACATGGAATCAAGAACATAAGTCAAGGATTTTGGATAAGCAAGAGATACCTTTGAAGGTTTTATATTAAAATTATATACTCTAAATAAATGGATGAAGATATGAATATGTTCATAAATGATGAACTTCCTCAAGGTCAATTTTAGTCAAATTCATACAATACAGTCATAACATAGTCATTTGACTTGGGGGAATTGCATAATTATTGTGTAACTCATTATGATATAAGTATGGGGTCAATGAGGTGGGTTTAACAAAGGTATTGATCTTTTTAATAGATTCAAGATCATGAATTTAAGGTTTTTCAATGGAATTCTTAATTCCATGATGACCTATAACCATCAACAGATGTACCTATAACTAACTAAGGTTTACCCATAGTTAATGAGGGTGTTAGTCACTCAAGGGACTTATCAAAGTATATGAAGGATATAAAAAACACTATTAAATGCATATAGACTATAACCTCAAAAGGATTTAAAAGGCACATAGGCCTAATTCATAACCATTAGAAGATACTTAAAGCACCCACAGCTAGCCTTAGGAGCTAAGGTACAAGCAATCAAGAAGGCTAACTCTTGTGAAGGTCTTAAGGGTATAGAAAAACTTAGAAGGGGATTTGAGGTTGTTTTGGAACCATTCAGTGATGAAAAGGAGGTATTAAATTTTGTCACCACTTTAAAATATCCTTAATATCTCAAACCCATGATTAGTCTATACAAAGTGGCATCATGTAGCCATCTACAAGGATAAGAATACAATCACCTCTAAGGATGGTCATTCAAGGTTAAAAGTCATGGTAAATGAAAGCCTCATACTTTTCATATTCAAATCCTAGGTGGTGAATACATACAAGGTGGATAATCAATACCTAAAAATAGTTCTATAATATTCAAGTTCTTCATCCCAAATTGAGGCTCAAGAATCCTTTTGAGGTTAAAGGAGAAATCAATAGCATTTGGGGAATGGTTTTTGTAGAGTAATTTTTACTCTACATCATATTTAATTTATTTTTGATTTGAGCACTACAATTTTGGTTCTTGTGCACCTTGTGCACCTTGAGCATAACGGCAAAGCTTTAGAGCAGAGGGCCGATTCATTTTGCCTAAGTATTAAAGTGAAGCAGAAGATGCCAAGTGTCACCCTTTGAGTGTGGATCCTTTTCCCCTTTTGTTTCCTTTCATTTCATTCTTGGCCTAAGTTGTGATTTGAGCGGAGGTCACCAAGTGTCAATCTCTGGGAAATGAAGCTAGGCAGTTAGAGTTCCCCGAACACCTTTTGTAAAATTTTGGGGGAACTGTGGAACATGCCATGTACCTAGTAGTAGTTAAGCAAAATGCACCACATGTCAGCATCTGAGTCCCATATCGGCATCCACTTTTCATTCAAAGACTTTCAACAAGCTAAGTAGTAGAGAGAGTGGAAAGTGTCGAGTGGTAGTTATGGAGGGCATGAACTTCCTTTTTGAAGAAGTAGTGGAAGCCACCACGTGTCATCATCCGTGGGACTTTGGTCCAACATTTTCATCCAAAGGGGGTCATTTCATTTTGATAAGTATCGAAGTGCAGCAGAGACTACCATGTGTCACTGTTCGAGGTCCCTCTCTACTCCATCCCCATAGAAAGTGAAGGATGCCACATAAACCTAGAAGAAGTAGAAGATGCCACGTATCTTCCTAGAAGCTGCGAAAGCCTCCACACGTCATTACCTGAGAGATCATCTTCAAGTGTCATCACTGAATAAAGATTGTGGTGGGCCTCAGGAGTTACTTCAAAGTCCATAGAAGCTACCAGGTGTCATCATCTGTAAGAGTCTATTATGAGTCTTGAATAAAACTATAGCATAGCCAAGGAAAGGGAGAGGGCTACGTGTCTTTGATAAACCTGGTGGAGAGTGCCAAGTGTCATTTCTGATGCCTGGAGGATTTTTAGAAAATTGACTAAGTGTCCTCTCCCATTTCAAATATAATGGAGTATTTCGTGTATCTATTGCCATAAAGTGAAATGGAGGGAAAATCAGCTGGAATTAATTCAAGTAGATGGAACAGTGCACTAGGTAGATTTTTGGGGCTTACAAGCATTGAAGATGCCATCCATTTATCCCCCAACAGTAGAGGCAGAGTAGACAGTTGAGTGGCTAAATAAATGATGGAATGAAGAATTTATAGCATGAAGAGAGGTACTAGACATGGATTGCCATGCCGCAGTTAGGGTAGTTCCTGACAAGACCAGGATGCATCCAAGGCATTGAATGCATCATCTATTTTGTCCCCTGCAAGTGAAGGATGGAGTGGAATTGTGTGGGAAAGAAAGTGATCAAAAGAGACATCCAAAGCTATATAAGTAGGATTTTAAAATCAAAAAAAGGGAAGGGGGGAAGATTTTTGAGAGTTTAGACTTCTTATAATTTCAACCAGTAATATCATTTGCTCTTATCTTGATTTCCTAAAGTTGTAAAAGTTGATATAATCATGCATGTATCTGTGCCCTTTATGTGGTTGAATGAATTAAGGAAATTTAAGCTCTATGCCTTGGTTGGTGTTACCTGTGTCATTTACACAGTAGTCTATGATGTAGATTTGCTAGTGTTGTGTTTGGAAATGTTATTTGATTTTGTCTCATTTTCTAGAATTTGAAGTTCTACATAACTGTGCATGACTTCTGTGCCTCTTATGTGATTGAAGGGTTCTATTAAGAAGATTGAACACTATGCCTTTATTGACAATTCCTTTATCTCAGCAAAAGACTCCCCTATTGTGAGCCCCTATTTCTGTTATTCCAATCATTTACATTGATCATGCACCTGTCTGCTCTTAAATCTAATTGAATCATATAATATTTTCTCTATGTTCAGGTGAGGATTAGGATTACACTCAGGTGCATCACCATAGTTAGGTTTCAATTCCTGCATTTGCATTTTTGTTTAATCTCCTATCCCTTTTCTCCAATACCTGATACAAAAGAAGAGACCAACTTCTCTAAAATCTGGAGGTTGTTTCAAGCTACATCATCCCACAGCTTGAAACTTCCCATTGTTGTTGATTAAAATCAAGTGCAATTTTAAGGCATCAATAGTTTTTGGCATGCCCGGTGGGACCAATCTTTCAAGGAGTTGATGAATTTTTGGTGTGTTCTTTAGCCAATTAGCTTGTGGAGGTATTTGCTCTATCAACACCAATGGTGACTCTGAGTTTAATCAGCTAGTTAAGCAACCCTAGTGCCATTAAGAAATCACTTTTTGATGTATAATCCCTCTACACAAAATCATGGACCTTGTTGTCATTCCTATAATTTTGATTAAGCTCAGCCTTTTTATGGCATCTCCCCAAGAAGCCCTCCTAGTTACCCTCCAACCAAAAGGGTAAATTCCATCTTTCACCCTGATGGTAGCCGCTTGACCTGGGGGAAATAGTGGAATCATAGGGCAAGAAAGAGGGGGAACCTATCCTATAGAAGGTGAGTGAGGAGCATAAGCTCCAATCTATAGTTTTCCAAGAGGCTATCATGAGCAACCACAAAGAAGAAATCATCATTGATGCTCCTTGTGAAGACCTTATCATCAATGTCAAAGACTCAAGGCATGCATACATGAAGAGGTTCCAGCAATATGAGGAGGAACATAAGCATGATGAGCTCTCTCCCCCTTTATTTGATGAACTTCCCTGTTGCTTCAATGAGGAGGATGACTACACTGAGGAGCTTGACTTGGAGGAAAATCAAGAGAATATCTAGAGATCTGGACCTTTGAGGAGGAAAAGGAGAGGCTGGTCTCCCTTGAGGAAAGCCTTGAAGAAGAAAGTTTTGAATAGAGAGGTGATGTTCTATGGGATGAGCAAGTAGTTCGTGATTCCATTTCAGACATCACAACTATCACCCTTCTTCAAGAAGGCCAGAAGGAAGTAGAGGATGAGTTTGATGGGGTCTTCAATGAAGAAGAAGGAAACAAGTCAAATCATGATGCGCTACAAGGGGATTATGCACATCAAATGGCTAACGGTGATAAGCCAACAGCCACTGATTTCTTGCTAAAGAACACCAGTATGAGGGACCAGCATTTAACAAGCTTCCAAGGACAAGAAAAGTATGTATATATTGGAAGCATGTTTGAATCTGATTCACTTAGATGTAGACCAATCAAGGTGGTAAGCAAGAAGAGCAAGTCACCAGAACTCCATCCCATTCAGCCATTTACCTGGCATCATAAGTCTTCTCGTCATGAAGGAAACTTCAAAAATTTTCCTTTTGATCTAGGAGGGAGGCAAATATACCTGGTTAGCTATATATAGTAGTTTGATTTTATTTTTGTTGCTCTGTTTTCCCATTCTTTTTTCTTTCTTGCTCTTTCTTTTAAATAAGTGTTCTTTGAGCATGTGGCCGCAACTCAGAATCTTTTCAAAATTTTCAAGACTCAACACATTAAGTCTCTCTCAAGTTTCCATAATTCCCTAGATGTGTCTGGTTCAGTAAGTGAGGGTTATCTAACCATGAATGGTCCATCTACCAGACAGCTCTTTTGAGGCTATAATTTTGAAATTTTGATCGAGTGGGAGTTGGGTTATTTTTTAGCAGGCTCAAAAGTCTTGGTGGTTGCCAATAACTGTATAGTAATTTTTAATCTACGTCGTATTTAATTTATTTTTGATTCAAGCACTACAATTTTGGTTCCTGCACACCTTGAGCATAGCGGCAGAGCTTTGGAGCAAAGGGCCGGTTCATTTTGCCTAAGTATAAAAGTGTAGCAAAAGCTACCAAGTGTCACCCTTTGAGTGTGGGTCCTTTTCCCCTTTTGTTTCCTTTCATTTCATTATTGGCCTAAGTTTTGATTTGAGTGGAGGTCACCAAGTGTCAATCTCTGGGAAATAAAGCTGGGTAGTTGGAGTTCCCCGAACACCTTTTGTAAACTTTTGAGGGAACCATGGAACATGCCATGTACCTAGTAGCAATTAAGCAAAATGTACCACATGTCATCATTTGAGTCCCACATCACCATCCAATTTTAATTCAAAGACTTTCAACAAGCTAAGCATTAGAGAGAGTGAAAAGTGCTGGGTGGCAGTTGCAGAGGCCCTGAACTTCCTTTTTGAAGAAGTAGTGGAAGCCACCATGTGTCGTCATCCATGGGACTTTGGTCTAATGTTTTCATCCAAAGGGTGTCATTTCATTTTGCTAAGTATCGAAGTGTAGTGGAGACTACCATGTGTCACCATCCAAGGTCCCTCTCTACTCCATCCCCAAAGAAAGTAGAGGATGTCACATAAACCTAGAAGGAGATGTGAAAGATGCCACGTATCTTCCTAGAAGCCATGGAAGCCTCCACATGTCATCACCCGAGAGATCATATTTAAGTGTCATCACTGAATAAAGATTGTGGTGGGCCTCAGGTGTTACTTCAAAGTCCATGGAAGCTGCTAGGTGTCGCCATCCATAAGAGTCTGTTATGAGTCTCGAATAAAACTACAACATAGCCAAGGAAAGGGAGAGGGCCATGTGTCTTCGATAAACTTGGTGGAGAGTGCCAAGTGTCATTTTCCAATGCCTGGAGGATTTTAAGAAAATTGACTAAGTGTCCTCTCCCATTTCAAATATAACAGAGTGTTCCATGTATTTGTTGCTGTAAAGTGAAATGGTGGGAAAATTGGTTGGAATTAATTCAAGTAGATGGAATAGTGCATTGGGTAGATTTTTGGGGCTTACAAGCATTGAAGATGCACTGTCTATTTGTCCCCTAATAGCAGAAGCCAGAGTAGATAGTTGAGTGGCCAAACAAATGATGGAACGAAGAATTTCTGGCATGAAGAGAGGTACTAGACATGGATTGCCATGCCACAGTTAGGGCAGTTCCTGACAAGACTAGGATGCATCCAAGGCATTGAATGTGCATCATCTGTTTTGTCCCCTGTATGAGTGAAGGATGGAGTGGAATTGTGTGGGAAATAAAGTGATCAAAGGAGACATCTGAAGCTATATAAGTAGGATTTTAAAATCAAAAAAAGGGAAGGGGGAAGATATTTGATAGTTTAGACTTCTTGTAATTTCAACCAGTAATAACATTTGCTCTTGTCTTGATTTCTTGAAGTTGTAAAAGTTGATATAATTGTGCATGTTTTTGTCCCCTTTATGTGGCTAAATGAATTAAGGAAATTTAAGCTCCATGCCTTGGTTGGTGTTACCTGTGTCATTTACACAGTTTTATATGCTGTAGATTTGCTAGTGTTGTGATTGGAAATGTTATTTGCTTTTGTCTCATTTTCTAGAATCTAAAGTTCTACATAACTGTGCATGACTTCTGCACCTCTTATGTGATTGAAGGGTTCTATTAAGAAGATTGAACACTATGCCTTTGTTGACAATTCCTATATCTCAGCAATTATTGTGAGCCTCTATTTCTATTATTCCAATCATTTACATTGATCATGCACATGTCTGCTCTTAAATGTAATTGAATCATATAATAGTTTCTCTGTGCTCAGGTTAGGATTAGGATTACACTCAGGTGCATCACCATAGTTAGGTTTCAATTCCTGCATTTGTGTTTCTATTTAATCTCCTATCCCTTTTCTCCAATACCTGATACAAAAGAAGAGACCAGCTTCTCTAAAATCTAGAGGCTGTTTCAAGCCACATCATCCCACATCTTGAAACTTCCCATTGTTGTTGATTAAAATCAAGTGCAATTTTAAGGCATCAAAAGTTTCATGAATGGACTATGAATACACACTCAAGTCCAAGAAAGGACAGTGCTGAAATGTCATCAATGGTTTGTAATAGAGAATAAGGGTTTTGAAATAATTCTAATATCATATCCCATGAGAGATTTTATTCTCTTCTCCTATCACCTTGTACAGTTTTAATACTTTCAAATCACTTCCAATCCTATCACTATTTGTACAGGGACAAATCACCATGGTATACAGTCAAGTCTTATATGGAGGTCTATTTGAGATAAGGTAATGGATTTTGAATCTATGTTTCATCAAGATAATCATGTATTTTTAAATCAATAGAAACTCTAGAAGAAAAATAGGTGCTTTTTCTCATTTTTACATCATGAAGGACTACCTACAGTGCCCAAGAACATCTTTTAGACCTGTATGATCACAACAAAGAGGGTTCTTTAAGGATCAAGGATACCTATAAGGTGATGGAACCTATTGAGATTCCAAGTATATTGAAACCTTAATAAAGTATTCAAAAGGTATTTATAGGGATAATGAGGGGTTTTCCAATAAAGACCCATAGGCCACTAAGCAACTATAGCCATAGAAATAAAAGATCAAATTTCAAAACATTGTTAAGCAGATCAACATAATTCAAGTTGGTTTCAATAAAACTTTCAAGAAGGTATAATGTTTACTCATGATACTTTTTGGAAAATTAAGGAAGGCTACAACTATCATCACTCTTTACATTCTCCAAGCATCTTCAACTCTGTTCACAATCTGTATAGACACAATAAGCATGTTACATTCAGGAATCAATGAGAAAGATCTATCATTGAAGGAATATGAATATATATAGTAAGATAGTATATTAAGGAAGTGTATTAAAGAATTTTAATCTCCTATAATCCATTAATTTAACCTTATAGAAACATCAAAAGAACTCTTGCTTAACAAAGCAACTTACAGGTCCATTTTTCACTAGATGATCCAAGACCTCAAAGGATAAAACCCTCTATGTAATAAATAGAGTATTTAGAACAAGCATCAGGATAATGATAACTTGAAAGTAATAGTAAGTAATTTATGGAGGTGTACCTAAGAGTGCTATATCCTTCTCATGCTTGAAAACAAGTTTTAGACCAAAAAAATCTCTAATCACCCTTCTTGATTCTAGGAATGCCTACAAAGAGACAACTTCATATGATTTTAACATAAATTAGAAGATACATGGTAAGATGAGCTGGTCAAGATATTTTTAGGGGTATTCTAAGAGTGCATCAGAATTAGAATGAGGTCATTTAATTCCCTTAGCTATATGAACAAATTTTAAGACCTCAAGCTAGTCTAAAACCCTAAGGAATCCTTATTAGGAGCTTGATATGAGAGATTTGAAATATAGTACATAAAAATTCCCAAGATAAACCCAAGAACCTATTGAAACATTTTAAAGACTCTCTTAGGCTTCTCACCATGTGGTTGGTCCATACAGGTACTGTATGAAATAGTACAAAAATCACTCTTTTTATAGGTTTTATCTCTAAATGAAGGTAAAATCACTATATGAGGGGAAAATAACTATTAGATAGGTTTTAGGATGTGTCTTAGACATATTGGAGAAGATTTTAAGTAGGATATTCAAGATAAATTGCCAAATTTGATGAAAAACCCTTCTCAACCTCATTGTGCAACCCAGAAAAGGTGTTTGGAAACCTCCTTGGTTCTCCGATATGAAGAAGAATGAGCCAAATTTTTTTTGGGAAGAGGTAAGGGGTAGATTTATATTTATTATATTCTAAATTTTTTTATAAATTGAGCCCTTGAGAGCCATGAAAAATCACCAAGACTAAAACCCTATCCAGATGGCCTATTTACTAAACAACTAGCACCTTCTTGTGCTTGATAAAACCAAGAGAAGATGCATGGGGATGTATACTCCTAGGGGTAATCTGAGGCCTAAATACACTTGAGATAAATTATGGAGAGAGAGGCTGATACTAGCTATGCTTTATGAGCCATGGTTAAGAAGCTATAGGCCTAAAACCCTCCCAAAGCCCTTCTAAGAGAGATATTTGCCAAAAACTTTATATAATGCCTTAAAATTCCCTAAAATTTCCATGAAAACTCCTAAAAATCATTATAAACTTGTGATAATTACTTTTCATGCCTTTTTATAATGTCATCACTTGTATGGAATTCCCAAAACTGACCTTAGAAGCCAAAATGAAGTAGTAGCAAGGAAATTCATGAAATAAGAAGCTTGAAGATTATTTGAAGAGGTTTCGTGGAATATTTTTAGAGATTATATGATGGTTTTTAGATAAGATAAAGAATTCATGTGGATAAAATGAATAAATTTATTTGCAAATGCTAGATAAACATATAAGCCTAATCAGAATTAAGCCTCTAAGAACAAAATGTGGGATTTTGTTTATTTCTAAGCCTCGTGTGAGTTTTTAAAGTATCTAATGGTGTTTTTAAATATGTTAAAATAAAAAAGGACCATCTCCTAGTGTCTTTAGGATTACAAGAAGCTTTTAATTGATAGAAATAGGTTGTTAGGCCTAGTTGGCTTAATAGCTTGGATTATCAATCAAATTTAATTTTTTGGATTGAAGTTGGATATCAAGGAGTTCAAGGAGGAGTTTCAACACTACCTATCTTTTGTTCCCATAGAATGTATATTTAAAGGGGAGTTGACTAGTCCTTACTAGTTAGCTAGTTCCATGTCATCTCATGCAACAAGGTTTCCTTAATATTACACTTCATCTCTAACTAACTTCAAATGAAATAAAGACCAAGATTGGCATTAATTTCCATGCAAGAGGTTTTGAAAACTCATAAAAGGCCTACCACCTTTATTTCTATGCCAAGAATGAGGATCATGCATGTTTTTAAGAATTTTTAAATATATTTTAAGGACTTGATTTAATATTGTAAATGGATCATGTCTTAAGTTAAATAAATCAAGACTAATCCTTATCTCTATTATATGCTACTTTGGATAAAAGATATATTACTAAAAGATATCATATATATATATATATATATATGTGTGTGTGTGTGTTAGATTTTTGAATCCTTTTATGATTATTATTGAAGTTAGAACATAAATTATAATTGGCACCATACATCAATAAAGGAAATCTTTTGCACATGATTTTATGGTACTAGAGTGTATTATTGATTGTGTACTAGCATATAATTGAGATTTTTATCGCATTATTGTAGGTACTTTCCTCACATACTGTGGTATTCTCATCCTCTATATGTCAATTAAAGAGCTAAGAATAGAAATTGCATTGCAAACTTATTTCAAGCCTTCTTTTGAAACACTTGTGTTTAGGACTAATCTAAAGAGTTTATTTTTGACCCATATGTGTACCTTAGTTTCAAAATATTTTAGAGAATAAATAATTACTCAGGTGCATCACCACAGTATGTAGGATTTCCCTTTTTAGCCTCCTTCTTCCCTTTTCACCTGAAAAAGTTCAAAAAACTAGAATAGTTTTAGGTGATAGATCTAAGGGAAATAGCCCTCTCTAGAGGTTCTTATCACTTCAGAGTCATGCACACTCTAAGAATATTCCATTGTATTAGTTGGAGAGAAGGTGTGCTTGCACATATTCAAACAAGGTGCACTCTAGATTGATAGCAATATAGGGAAGTGAGTAAGAGGAAGTGAGGGGTATAAGGTCATAGCATGACTAAAATTTAGGACCCATGTGTGTTTTTGAATTAGCTTAATGAGTTTATATAACTATCCTAATCTCATTTGTAAAGGAGGTCACACAAGATACATGATAGTCACCTTAAAGTAGGACTTGAAGGGTTTTTGATGACTTAGTTGAGTATATCATGATAGAGATGGTTTGAATGAATGATAATAAACCCATCACCTACTTAAAAACATCCCTCTCTTCCATATCCATGCCTTGAATGCTCATCAACCTAAAGAGATACTACCTACAATTTGTACAAGTGAAAACATGAATATTTATATTCCCCAATGATCACACATGTGAACCAAGGGTGGTAGAATGTTGGATATGGTTTGTGAGGACACATGGAAGGAACATACAAACATTAATTTATAAAACTACTTTAATGATGCACCAAAACTATTATAGTTTTCACCCCTACACAAATGAAGGTGACAACTTGACTTCCCATATTCTTAGCCATTGTTCATAAATCATGGTTTATGAATCTAAAAATTGATGTCCATGATGGAAAGGTCATGAGATCCCTTTCTTCTTCCCAAGGTATTATCTCACCATCTTGTCTCTCTTATACAAACTAAGCAAAAACCTAGAAGCTATCCATGGCTGCCAAAGAGCTCAGTGGAGGAAATGGACCTATGTTTGGCTCTTAATGAAATTGAAAACCTAGATTCTCTCACCTAATGTATGTAATGACTCTCTTATATAGATTTATGACTTGATCTAACTCTGACATGTTTATGCAGGTCCTCACAAGCTTGAAAATCCTACAAAACCTACAACTTTTCTTCATTTTATGCATTTTCTTCATGATTTAGGTCCTAAAACACCATTAGAGGATGAGAAGATGGAAAATATAATTTAGATAACATTTTAAATTAGATGTTATAGTTTTAAAAGTTGATAAGATGCTTTTCCACATGTGTGGGGCCCATTTGGTGAGTGAAAGATGGTGTTAACCCCTAAGATGGAACCCTTTAAACATGAAACAACTTGTTATGATTTAGAATGCTTATAAAAACTTTTAAGACCCTTATAAACTCAAAAATAATTTATATAAATGGATTTTTAATTGTAAG